>PISX010003011.1:0-146825 GCA_004024625.1 Mellivora capensis | reverse complement strand
CTAGCCTTTGGTACTGTCTCTTGTTCTTTTTTTTTTGTGGTGAGTTTTTCCGCCTTGTCATTTTTTCCAGATAAGATTATATGAAGGAGCAAATAAAATACTAAAAGGGTGGCAAAGACCCTAGGAAAATGCCCTTTAAAGAAAAAATTGAATTAACTGCAAGACTAAAGAATCATGGGGAGAAAGCCATGAATTCCGCTCTTTGCTTTCTCCTTCTCTGGAGTTGTGCTGCTCTCCTTGTTAAGTGAACTTGGTCTTGGCTGGATTTCTTTTGATCTTCTGGGGGAGGGTCCTGTTGTAGTGATTCTCAAGTGTCTTTGCCTGAGGCAGAGCTGCACCGCCCTTACCAGGGGCCGGGCTGAGTCATCCGCTCGGTTTCGCTTTCGGGAGCTTTTGTTCCCTGAGCGCTTTCCGTAGAGTCCGGAGGACGGGAATGAAGATGGCGGCCTCCTAGTCTCCGGCCGGGAAGAGCTGAGATTCGGGGCTCCACTCCTCAGAGAAAAGCCCTAGCCCACTCACGTCTCCCTCGCCTCTGGCCGTGCTCCGAGCTCACCCAGCCTGCGACCGGTTCAAGGTAACCCTGAGCTGAGAGCTCACTCTTCGGCTCTGTCTCTGTAGCCGGCTTCCCGCTCCGATACCTGCTAGCTCTGCGACACTCAGACACCCTTCTGTGACCCTGCGGGACCTGGGGCCACGCTGACCCCACGTGGGCTTCACCCCGGTTTAGCCTCTGGAGTGATGTCCCTCCATAGAGCAGACTTTTAAAAGTCCCGATTTAGTGCTCCATTGCTCTGCCGCTTGCCGGGAGCCGGCCCCCTCCCCCACGGTCTATCCTCCCGTCGCTTTCAATTCACTTCTCCGCCAGTCCTACCTTTCACAAAGTGGTCAATTTCCTGTTTCCAGAATTGCTGTTCTTCTTCTCTTCGATCTCCCGTTGGATTTGTAGGTGTTCGCAATGTTTTGATAAGCTATCTAGCTGATCTCCTGCTACCTGTTGTCGTCTCAGCTGCTACTTCTCCGCCATCTTGCTCCTCCCCCCAAATAAATATTTTTAAATAAAGCTGAGTCACAAAAATGTTAGGAAGCCCTCTCCCCAGGATTTCCTTCGTTAATGGTTGTTACCATCTTGCCTGATCGGTAAATGCATCTTTTAACTTTCTTGATCATCTCTTCCTCTTATTAACTGCGGGTAAGTAGCTCCTGTGGTCACTTCCTCCATGTCCTCAGGGGAAAGTTTCTGTGACCGTGACGTCATAGGTGGCCTCCGTGAACCTAAACAGCTTCAGTTTTGTGTTCTTCCTTTGGGCAATTTTTCTTCTTTTTGGAATCTTTTCTTTTCTTTTTCTCTTCCTTTATTTGGTGTTCTTCTATAATAAAAAAGAATGGAGAAAAAAGGACTGAGAATCAACCATTGGGAAAAGTAGAAATTAACTTTGGTTGTATAGGACTAGGGTACTCACTGTCATCGCTTTTCCTGTCAGCTAAAGAAAGGAAGTGGACCACGGGAAAGAAGACAAAGTGAAGAGGAAGCGGAAATCCAACCACTGAGAAGAGACTGCTGAACATTCATTTCTTGCCAGGTAATGTTTTTGTTCAGTACCACCAAGGCTGATCACGTCCTTTACAAGACATGAGCTGACTCTGCAGTATTTGAGCGTTTAGATTGATGTTAAAGTTAACGGGTGTGAGAAGACAGAGAGGGGTGTAGAGGGCTGCATGATGGATTCTGGGAGACCCCTGTGCTCAGATCCTCAGGTCCTAGTGTTATTATTATGTGGTCTGGTGGCCAATCTCAGTCTGTTACAGGGTCCATGGACCTAGCGTAGGAGCTATCAAGATACCATTTCTTTAGGCACTAGTTTACATTTTTAGGGAGAAACAAGTCAATCACTACGCAGACATAATTATGAGGTTCTTCCAGAACCTCAAGAAGTCTTGTTTAAATCTATGGGGTAGGCAAGAGAATCAGTAAAGACTGGGGAAAACCACTAAACCAAAAGATCCAGATGTTCTTTCCTTTGCTATGAACACTATGATCTTTGACAAATCTTTTTATTTCTCTGGTTCTATTTTCTAAATTTTTCAGATGAGTTGTCTCAGGTGCACTTTAAAGCACCGTATAGTTTTGGGATTCTACTTCTATCAACTGTGATCATTCATACTGTCCATTATATTGTTTAGTGCTGATGTCAATTATTATTATAATCTTCGCTTATTCATTCATTAATTACTGTTGAGCATCCATGATGCATCCAGATCTGTGCTAGATGCTAGGGATACATCGGTGAATAAAGCTGACAAAGAGGGGCGCCTGGGTGGCTTAGTGGGTTAAGCCTCTGCCTTCGGCTCAGGGCATGATTCCAGGGTCCTGGGATCGAGCCCCGCATCGGGCTCTCTGCTTAGCAGGGGGCCTGCTTCCCTCTCTCTCTCTGCCTGCCTCTCTGCCTACTTGTGATATTTCTCTCTGTCAAATAAATAAATAAAATCTTAAAAAAAAAAAAAAAAGAAGCTGACAAAGATTCCTGTATTCTTCTCCCCATATGTCCCAAACTCACATTCTTGCAGACAGAAACAGGCAATAAACAAACAAAAAAAAGAAGAAGAAAATGTATATTATAATAGTAAGTGCTATATTAAAAAAAATAAAACATGACAGGGAGGATAAGGAGGAGTGGAAATTCAAATGAGGTAGTTCAGATGAACCTTATTGAGAGGATGACACTGAGTAAAGACCTAGAGGAGGAGAAGTGAGCTGAATGGATATGAGCTGTAAAAGTAATACAAGCAGAGATACAAGGTCCTAAGGCAGGAGCATTTCTGAATGTTCCAGAAACAGCAAGGATGGCAGTCTGCAGAGGGGGTCTAGGGAACAGAACTAGGGAAGAAGATCAAAAGGCTAGGAGAAAAACATTTGGCTCTGTGGGCCATTATAGAGATTTGGACTTTTACTGTTAGTGAAACAGGAAACTATGACAAGCTCTGCGCCAAGGGACGATACAATTAATTACTGCAGCACTCCAGATGAGAAATGATGGCGGTTCACCAGGGCCGTATCTGTGCAAGTTTAAGAAGATGTGATCGAGGTCTGGTTCTATTTTGAAGCTAGAGCTAACAGGTTGTACTGACAGATTAGATATGGGGTATGAGAGAAAGAGAGACCTGTCTTGCGCTACCGGAAAGATCTAGCTGTCAGCGACTGTGGATGGAAGATGACAGGTGGAAGAGATTCGGGGAGTGATATCAGGAATTAAGTTTGGGTATTTGAGTTTGAAGTCAAGATGCTGAGGAGAAATGAGCTCTGGCTGGGGATCTATATACCTGTGAGTCATCCATTTAGAGTTGGTATTTAAAGCCAAAAGACTGGATGAAAGAGATCACCATGGGAGTGTGTGTAGACAGAGAAGAGATCAAAGGATTGAGTTCTGGTCCCTCCAACATGAGGAGGAAACTACAAAAGAGATGAAGAATGACAGAGGAGGTAAGGGGAAACCGAATAAATGTGTACTTATATATTTCTCATTCCTGAAGGAATTTAGATTTATTTAATATTTATTATTATTTTTTAGATTGTATTTATTATTTGACAGAGAGAGACCCAGTGAGAGAGGGAACACAAGCAGGGGGAGTGGGAGAGGGAGAAGCAGGCTTCCCACTGAGCAGGGAGCGCAATGTGGGGCTCGAACCCAGGACCCTGGGATCATGGCCTGAGCTGAAGGCAGCCACTTAATGACTGGAAACCGCCCAGGCACCCCAGCATTTAGGTTTATAATCAAATTTACTACAGTAAAACTTTTGGCAGCTGAAAGTGAATTAGGAATTTCACATATGGGGGTACCTGGGTGGTTCAGTCAGTGGAGCCTCCAACTCCGATTTGAATGGTACTTAAAAAAAAAAGATTATTTATTTGAGAGAGATAGAGAGACAGCAACAGAGATAGTGAGAGAGAGCATAAGCAGGGAGGTGAGGGAACAACAAGCCGGGAGGAGAGGGAGAAGCAGACTTCCTACTGAGCAGAGAACCCAGTGAGATGCGGGACTCTTATCCGAGGACCGTGGTGTGGTGACCTGAGCTGAAGGCAGACTCTTAACTGACTGAGCCACCCAGGAGCCCCTTGAATGGTACTTGCCAGGGTTGAATTCAGAACCTGGAAATTAAGACGTGAGCAGATATCAAGAGTCAGACGCTTAACTCACTGAGCCACCCAGGCACCCACATTTGAAAAGATCTTTTAAATACAGTATCATTCGGGATGCCTGGGTGGCTCAGTTGGTTGGACGACTGCCTTCGGCTCAGGTCATGATCCCGGAGACCCGGAATCGAGTCCCGCATCGGGCTCCCAGCTCTGCGGGGAGTCTGCTTCTCCCTCTGACCTTCTCCTCGCTCATGCTCTCTCACTGCCTCTCTCTCAAATAAATAAAATCTTAAAAAAAAAATACAGTATCATTCAAGTCACTGATATTATAAAGATACTGTAAAGAAATTGTCTAGCTTATAAGTTCTTCACATTTCCTGATTAGGTGTTTTAGTCATGATAGCTTCTCGTGTGTGTGTGTTTTAAAGTTGGGGAAAATTCTTTTTTTTAAGATTTTATTTTATTATTTGACAGAGATCACAAGTAGAGAGACAGGCAGAGAGAGAGGGGAAAGCAGACTCCCAGCTGAGCAGAGAACCCGGTGTGGGGCTTGATCCCAGGACCCTGAGATCATGACCTAAGCCGAAGCTTAACCCACTGAGCCACCCAGGCACCCCATCATGTGTGTTTTTAAAAGTAAGCAAAACCTTGAAGAATTCTGATGCTGTGGCAGCTGGCCAAAGACCATGTTTTCATTGCTTATCTGATTATCTTTTATTTATTGTGGGAGAAAAAGTAGGCATCACCTAATTTCTTTAGGAAGATGTGAATGGTCTCCAGATGAATAAAGGGGTATTTCAAGAGAGTCCTCTCAGCAAAGCTAGGTTTCTAGTCCTGTGCTACTTTGAAAGGAATGTCCTGCATAAAAATGTTAGACTGGGTTGACATATCATGAAAATAACTAAAAAGTGTCAGAGAATAGGGAATCTGAGAGAGGGAAACATTAACCTCAGTTTTTGTCAAGAGGAGAATAAAAGATTAAAAAAAGAACTTTTTCTCAAGAATAAGAACTGCCTTTCCACATTGCTTTTCTCTGAGCTGCAGAAATGTTCCGGGGTGATGCAAATACATTGGTGAAGAAGTGTCAGATTAATCAAGACTTAGCTAAACTCTTACATTTCTGGGAATTACTGGGAGGTCAAATGGATTTGCTTTCATTCTTTTCTAGATGTAAAATCCTATATGGAGGTAGGAGTAAAACTCGAAAGGTTAAATAACTAACAATTTATACATTGAGAATAGCATGCCTCTACACAGTGAAGTTTCTCTTAGGGTTAACAAATATATTGGTGGACGTGAGTGAAAGTGCAATTACTTTGACGGTTCATATTAAACGACAACATGACTTTCATGTAAGTATCAAATTGTTAAGTTATTCCTTAATCTGTTCCATATAGATATTTGACCAAATTTTTGCTATTACCTCTAGAATGTCAGTGTAGATAAAGGAGAGACTCCAGGCAGTCACCTGAGTGAACTCATTTATATCTCTTGTTATCTTTGATTCTCCTTTAACACCCTCAACACCAATGCTGTTGACAAATCTATTTCTGCATTCCAGGACAGTTAGCTAATTATTTGCAGATCCTTGGAATCCGCAAACATTCAGAGACTAGCACTGAAGCTGATTTGCAATACTCCTTATAATAATTAAATTATTCTTGAATTCTTGTTGTGTATAAGGAAAAAAAAAATCCAGAAGTGGTCCCTTTTGAGATTCCCCCCCCAGATCACATAGAACTTTTAAAGTAAGAACATCAGAGATAAGTGCTTTGTTTCGATTGCTCCCTAATTCTAAAGTTGCATTAATGTCATAGAACTCTCCAAATTTTCTGGTAAGACATAAAATCAAATGCATTTTACTTTCTGAACTGATGGATTTTATGCCTGAAATAGTAAATAAGGATACCACAGAATGCTCTGTGAAATTGTTTGAAATTTCTGAAAATGACATATAAAATATTGGGTACGTTTCTTTAAATGAGTTCAAGAAACAGTCTTAAAAATGGGGAGAAAATGAATTTTACAGATTAGGGTTGGACGCTAAGAAGTTAGTTGACTTGAAATGTTTTTACATCAGTACAATGCCTAGGGCACTAATTTCTGAGACTCTGCTTCTCCTTTTATAAAATGGAAATTCTAATATTTTCCATGGATTTACCACATGGAAAAACAAAGCGTGTATAAGATATTTTGTGAAGATACCATTTATCTTTGTAAATACTATTATTTATCAGAAGAATTAACTCTAATGAACATAACTAGAGAAAGCAATTATATTCAGCTTTAAAATTATTTTTTCTTTTTTCCAGTTTTTTAAATTGAGATAGAATTGACATACAACATATTTGTTTTAGATGTACAACATGATGTTTCACTGTATGTATATATTGTGAAATGATTGTCATAGTAAGTCTAGTTAATATCTTGAACTACTCATAGTTGTACAGTTTTTTCTTGTGATGAGAACTTCTAAGCTCTACTTAAACTTTTTAATTTTTTAATTTTTATTTTTTTCTACTCAAACTTTTTTAGCAATTTTCAAATATACAATACCATATTATCAAAACTCCTAAATATACAATACTCTATTATTAATTATAGTCAACTATTTTTCTGAAAAGTAAATACTACATAGTATTAAAAAAATTCTTCCAAATCAGGAAAAGTGAACACTGGTGATATTTGTATTACTTGCCAAGAAAAACAAAGGTTTGAAAAGACATCTGAAAAACACTTGTGCAAACAGAAGTCTTCCTAATAATACAAGAGTGAAGATGGTAGGGAGAGTCTTTGAAAAGGATTGAATTAAAGAGCTGAGCAATGAGCCTAGATGGGGAATGGTACTATAGTCCTGAAAAATTGACAATAATACATGCCTCATGGTGCATGTACGTAAACACATTGCCATAGAGGTTAAAAGCACAAGTGTACATTTAATGAGAACTTGATGCTGTAGTCAAAGTCCTTCACTTAAATTGTTGCCTTCTTAAAGCACTAAAGAGACTAGAACAGAACAGGATACAAAACAGACCTATATCCCTGGGCAGCTGGTAGTGTGCTTATGTTTATATAAAGTGCATTTTCTAAAGAGGGATAGGATTGGAGGTCAGGATTAAGAAATGTAGAATTGGGGACGCCTGGGTGACTCAGTTGGTTGGGCAGCTGCCTTCGGCTCGGGTCATGATCCCAGCGTCCTGGGATCGAGTCCCACGTCGGGCTCCTTGCTCCGCGGGGAGCCTGCTTCTCCCTCTGCCTCTGCCTGCCACTCTGTCTGCCTGTGCTGGCTTGCTCTCTCTCCCTCTCTCTCTGACAAATAAATAAATAAAATCTTAAAAAAAAAAAAGAAACGTAGAATTGCCATTATCCAAGTAAAGCGAGTTCATGTTCATGACATTTGAGATTCAATTGTCAGAGAAGAGCACAGAGAACACTAGTATTACCCTGACTTTATCCACTACTTTTAGCTTTGTTAAAAAAAAAAAAAAAAAGGCCCAAAAGCTTATTTTAAACTTGAAACAAAAAGAAAGGTATAGAGAAAGGGAAACAAGAGAGGAAGGAAGGAGGGAGGGATGGGGAAAGATTAAAGTACCAGAGAAAGGCTATGTTTATCCTGTGAAAATACGCATTTCTTTCTCTAAACAGCTCATAGTAGTTATAAAAATCCTGGCACACCATTTGGCAACTCCCCCCTCCCTGGTATTATCTAGGGAAGAACAACATTAATTTCAGTTTACAACAAGTACCATTATCCCATTTTTAAAAAGTAGTTTTAAGAATCGTTTAATGAAAACTCTAAGATGTAAACAAAGAATACTGAAAATTACTAAAATATAACCATCTACCCCTGAGGATAGAACTTAAGATCACCCTTCTTTCCCTCAATTTTCTGTCCTCAAACATTTCTGGAAAATGGTCTTTAGTTTCTGCAAGGAATTATTGGTGATAATTGTAACCTCATGGTTTCACTAGAGATTCTAAGAACAAAGTTTGAGCTATGATTCCTATGGTTTATGGGTGCTAATTTAAGGTCCAACAATTTTTTTCATAACTGTCTTTGCATCCTGTACATACCCATTTACACTTTACAACTGGGTAGGGTCAAGCAGGCTCTAAGCCTCTAAACCCAGCCTAGAGTGGACAAAACTTCTATCTAACAAGGCAGTGACAAAGCACTTCGGGCAAAAGTCAATCAAGCTTCACTGGTTTGGTGTTCTACCTAGAGAAACTTGCCATTAGCATTTAGGCACAAAAGAAGATAAACTTCAGTAGTTAAAGTGTGAGTATATTTTCTAGATAATCAGTCTTTGGCCCAAGAATGCCAGAATAAAGCCCTAGAATTCTAGAAAGAAATATACACATAAGCTAAAACACATATTTGAAATTAAAATAAAAACTTAAAAAATAAAATACATATTCAATGAGCAAGTGTTAGTCTTTTTCTCTCTCTCTCCTCCTCTCTTTGTATTTCTAAATCCTTGGATTTCTGGCAATAATTCTGACCATCGAGTGGCAGAATATTAACTACTCATTAAAAAATGTGGTTATCAAAGTTTCCAGAAAGATGTCATTGATGCATTCTTTCATCTTAGTATAGACCAAGCCCTGGGAAAAGCTTTCAGGTAGGTCTTGAATGGAATTTTCAATATCTCTTAGGATAATCTAAATATAACCCACTACTTAGAGCTGGAGCCATGAAGGCTGTCACTGCTGGTGGGTGGAGGTTGGGTTACTGGGTAAATAATTTGGCAAACATCCTTCAACTAGGATTGAGTTCCTGGGAAAGTGTGTCATGAAAACAAAAATAAATTCTACTACTTTCCTCAAATCTGTAAAGTTGATTTTCCTTAGGGTTATAATTTTTAGATATAAATTTGATACTGGTTTATTGTACTTACATACTTTCTTAAAAATGCTTAGACTCTTGACCATCTCAAATGGGAAAACCATAGCTTATGTGGTCTTTAGGGATAACTACTATCTTTCATGCTGCAGAATTTTTACTATTTACAAATCGAAGTTTAGGATTGGATTGAGGGAGCTGAGAGGATCTGAGCTGTCTGTAGCCATGGCATTTGACAATCTATTCCAAAAGATATTCTGCTCCTACCATTGTAAGAAAGTGTCTGATCTTACAATATTTTTTAAAGATTTTTTTGGGGGGAGGGGGGAGAGAGAGATCGTGAGAGACGGAGAGAACACATGCTTGTGCACAAGCACAGGGAAGGGGCGGAGGGAGAAGTAGACTTCCTGGCTGAGTAGGAACCCAGTTGTGGGACTTGATGTGGGGCTTGATCCCAGGACCCTGGGATCATGACCTGAGCTGAAGGCAGATACTTAACCAACTGAGCCACCCAGGTGACATGATTTTACAATTCTTGAAACAGGTTTCCATTCGTTAGAGTCATATAACAAGTTTATATAAAATATACATTGGATATTTGAAAGTTGGATCTCGGGGCACCTGGGTGGCTCAGTGGGTTAGGCCTCTGCCTTCAGCTCAGGTCATGATCTTAGGGTTCTGGGATCTGGCTGGCATCGGGCTCTCTGCTCAGCAGGGATCCTGCTTCCCTCTCTCTCTACCTGCCTCTCTGCCTGCTTGTGATCTCTCTCTCTGTCAAATAAATAAAACCTAGAAAAAAAAGTTGGATCTCTATCTCAAGAATCTATCTCATTAATAAACAAAATATTTAGTGCCTGTATAAATAATTCATTGATTATGATTAGTATTTTATAGTTTCCAAGGTTTACTTGAATGCATCATTTCATTGGATCTTCCCGCTAGGCAGGGTAAGTGATGTTATCTCCATTTTACAGAGTAGGAGATTGAATCTTACAGACTTTTGATGACTGACCTTGAATTTCAGAGTTAATAAAGTTTTTGAGAAATAAAGCAGTGTGGACCAACAAAAATAGTTAAAGAAACCCATTTTGGAGTGATTTTTAAAAGTTTTTGTCCTGAAGAAGTGTTTCTTCTTCCTTAGTAAATGTTTCAAGATTGTCTGAACTATTCAGGGAATTAAAAAAAAAAAAAAAAAAAAAGACACCCCTCCCCCATGCTGTGGGAGTGGGGGTGGGGTGGGAACTCTCAGCAGCAGCTTAAAAGCAAAGCTCTTTTTGTCCAAAGACACAGTATCCCAGAGGTACCCATGGAACTCTGGATAATCAGTGGAGTGAGCCCAGCTATGGCACATTCCTTTGAGACGTTTTCATCTTGATTCTTGTTAAGATTCCCAGGTGTGTAAATAGGCTGTAGGATTCCCAAACTTGCTTTCTCTTATTTGCATCTCAACACTCGAGGAAGTAAACTGTGGGCCTTATTTCTCCCAAGATCTTTTGTAGTCTGTTAAACAGAAGTCAACAAACCATATTCTTGAATTTACTGGGTTACTGCTGTATTTCCATTCCTATGAAATTCATTACATTGTATCTAATTCCACCCGTTTGTGGGTTAGTTTGCCATCTTTTAAAAGATTTCTTATGCCCATCAAATGGTCTTTCCTGCATCAAAAAGTTTTATCTGGATATGTGGCATTTTCTTTTTTTTTGAAAGAATTTTTTTTTTTTTTTAAATTCTTAAGTAATCTCTATCCCCAAAGTGTGGCTTGAACTCACAACTCCGAGATCAAGAGATGCACGCTCCTCCGACTGAGCCAGCCAGGTGTCCCGGCGCATTTTCCAATATCAAGAACCAATGGCATTAGCAATTACATTTATCAACCACATATTAAACGGTTGTTTGTTTCAGAGTTCAAATAAAGAAGGTAGCTAAGCTGCAGCCATTAGTCTGTAACTTAAGGGCAGTCTTGGGAGTCAAGCTTGGAATGTCTTTTGTACTCAAATCATATATTTTACATCTCCCTAGGGAGTGGTGAGAAACTCCTGATGTGCCCTTATAGCTCTCAACTATTAGTCTCATCTTCCAGCTGGGGCTCTGCTTCCAACTTTCCTTCTTCATAGCTACTGCTGTGTTACTTCTAATTTTTATTTTTAGGGCCACCATTCTTACTTTGCTTTTCAGCAGATGGTGTATGAGCAGCAGAATTTATTATGCCTTGGTGAGGGGAAACCATCCTGGAATCCTTGTCATTTCCAAGTTACTAAAGCAATGCTCTGATAGTTAATTAAGAAAAAATTTATGTCATAAAACAAATGGCTTCCGTGTTTTACATTTTCTGAGGTTTTTCTGTACAAGTAACTACAGAAAAATGTATAAAAGTGAAGTAAAAATTTCTGTATAGGTGAAAAAATATTTTTTTTCAGCAAGATGCACTTTAACTTTTTATATAAACATCTGAAGAATACAACTTTTCCATGTTGGCAGATAACTCTGCATTCAGAAATGAGCTTAAGATAATCCAATGCTTTCATTTTATTGAAATAACTGTTGTAAAGAAACCCTTATAATGTCTTTTAAAATTATCTTTTAGGTACAGATATACACACTTATTCATAGATAACTTTAAACTTCACTGTACTATTTATATGTTTTATTGTCCTTTGTATATTACATTCTTTGATATTTGACGTGAAAATGCAGAACTCTGCCATTTAATGCTGCATTGAATATTATCCTTTTTAAGTTTATGTATTTCAACTAAAGTATTTATGTTGCTTTAGAGATAAAGTAGTGTTTCGTGTGCTTTTTAAATTTTATTTTTTAATTTACATAAAGTACAACTCGCTTTTTTTGGTGGAGAGTTCCATGAATTTTGCCAAGACCAAAGCATCACCATACTCAGGATACAGAACAAAACCCTTGATTCGATTTTCCCTCGTGCTATTTCTTGTAGTCGAATCTTCCTCCTATTCTTATCAGCTGGCAACCACTATTATTTTCTGTCCCTATAGTTTTGCTTTTTCCAGAATGTCAAAGAAATGGAATCCTAAGGTATGCAACATTTTGAGTTTGGCTTCTTGCACTCAGCAAAGTAGTTTTCAACTGAGAGCATCCTTGGCTCGCACAGAGGACATCTGACATATTTGGAGACATTTTTGTTTGCCAGAACAGGGAGCATCGGGGGAGTCCGATCTGGATCTGGTGGGAGGAGGCCAGGGTTGGTGTTAAATATCCTATGGTGAACAAGACAGCCTCCCACAACAAAGAATTGTCTGGCTCAAAATGTCAATGGTGCTAAGGTGGAGAAACACTAACTTCACATAATGCATTTGAGATTCGTTCATATTGTTGTACGGATCAATCAGTAGTTCATTCTTTTTTAGTGCTCAGTAGTACTCTGTTGTGTGCAAGTATCATAGTCTTTATCCAGATACCCACTAACGGACATTTGGGTTGTTCCTAGTTTTTGGCACTTCTGAAAATTTTTGAGTGAACACAGTCTTGGGAGGAGGATTGCCTGATCATATGGTAAGCGTATGTTTAACTTTATAAAAAATCCAAACTGTTTCTCAAAGGGGCTGTACTATTTTATTTTGCATTCCCACCAGGAGCACAAGAGAGTTGCAGTTGCACTGTATCTTTAGCTGCACTGGGTATTAGGTTTTTTTTTTTTTTTTAGTCATCCTCATGGATATGTGGTAGTATCTCACTGCACTCTTAAGTTTGTGCATTTTGGTGAATTTTTAGAGTTTTAGAATTTAATGTACATTTTCTGAAATTTCAAAAAATAGTATTACATAAATAAAGTATGTAATAGCTGGCACAAAGTTATGAATGTCTTTGTAAACTTTCATTCTGTTCTTTCTCAGTATAGAGCTACTGATCCTTTTACAGTTTCTATCTTTTCTTTTCTTTTTAAGATTTTATTTATTTATTTAACAAACAGAGATCATAAGTAGACAGAGAGACAGTCAGAGAGAGAGAGAGGAGGAAGCAGGCTCCCTGCTAAGCAGAGAGCCCAATGCGGGGCTCAATCGCAGGACCCTGGGATCATGACCTGAGCCCAAGGCAGAGGCTTTAACCCACTGAGCCACTCAGGTGCCCCTTACAGTTTCTATCTTAAGAGAACCCAGTTTACCAGTGTTGGATTCTCTGATGCACAAAGATCTTCCCCACATACCTGGCCCAGGCTACATGGACTTTGAGAAAAGGTGAAGGAGGAGGAGAAGCCATCCCCATTTTAGATAAAATTAAAGGACTATTTATAAGAGTTGTATGCACTTCTTCTAGTTCACTGGGGAAAGGGACAAAACCTTGATGTTCTCATTGTCTGGTGTGGTACTTGGGTGGAAGTGAATTCTGGAGAAGCGGTTCTTGAACACAACAAAGTGAAATTATTTTTTCTTAGATTTAAGGGCTTGTAAAACATTTTCCTTTACCGGCTGGCTGCTGAAATTACTTCTGAGATTCATGTAAGTAACTAGTTACCTACTCTCATGATCTGCTGTATTGCCACCTCTAGCAAGCCTTATTAAACAGTTTCTTGCATCTTTTCCTTTTTTTAAGCATAACTTTATCGGTCCGCCTATTTCCCTAGACTAGGTGTGTCAGGAGTATTGATGCTAAAAGGATGTTATGATTTCGCTTACAACCAGTTTGAAACTTGCCATCAGAAAGAACGAACCATGGCCCTCTATCATTCTAGTCATAATTCAAGGCTTCCAGGTGAGGGAAATAGATAGGAGGACCTCAGTCCCACTAATGGCCGTGGCTTCTTAACTTCAGACAATTTGATTCATAAGGCCAGAAGGGTCCTGGCAGCCAATGAAAACAGAAAGAATGCAGAAAATTAATCTTAAAACTATATGTACTGAGAGCGCATCTACAGACCGGCCAGCAATCTTAGTTGGGTCTTTTTGCTAAGATGGGCTTTCCTCACTTTTACGAAGTGAAGGCAGAGGCATACAATTTGGGATCCAGACATGTCGGCATTTGATTCCCAACAGTTTAACTGGAAACCTTGGTGCCTGCGACCGTTGGCACGCACAGAACTACGGCGTGAGGTATGAGTTCAGCATGCTATTAGTTCACTCACACAGTACAGAAATAGCCTGAGGTGACGAAAATGAAAACCCAACCCTAATTATTTGAGAATTGGAAATGAACACACACAGTCCTCATCTGCGCACTTTACAAGACCACACTGTTTCACTTATACATATCCCAGTGTGAACTTCTCTGGGATCGAAAGATATTTAATGTGTTTCATTTTAGCTAATTTATGTTCAAACTCGGGTAATTGCAAACACCGCTTAAGGGGAGTTAATGATGTCCTCATTTGAAACTGATGTAGTCAGGGCCTGGATTTACATTTGTTCCTTCCTTTCTCAATGTTATTTTACATTTTCCTCAGGGTAGGAAGTCACTTTTTTCCAAAAAAGTTCACTGCCATAGCAAACAATCGTGGGTTATTTTTTGCTCAAGGACACTTGAAATTTAGATGTGAGGATTAATTTGGCCACACAGTCACATAGACTTCTGAATCCTATTTTCCACACTTGCATCTGACTCAGCTGTGCTGATTAAGAACATAAATCATGAGGGGCACATGTGTGGCTCAGTTGGTTAAGTGTCTTGCCTTCGGCTCAGTCATGATCCTGGGGTCCTGGGATCGAGCCCCACATTGGACTCCCTGCTCAGTGAGGAATCTTCTTCTCCCCATCCCTCTGCTGCTCTCTCTCTCTCTCTCTCTCTCTCTCTCTGACAAATAAATAAATAAAGTCTTTAAACAAACAAACAAACCACGAATCATGACCATGCATTCAGACCTAGACCTAGGTCTTCCTATCTAGGACCCTGGGCGCATTGCTTCTGGGAGTTTCCTTTTCCTCATCTCTCAAGTAGGGATAATAATACATCCCTACATTATAATGTGGTCACCAGGATCAAATGAGGAGTAAATGCTTGACATGCACTAAACGCTCAAAATATTATTATTATTTGCTCTATGGATACCATCAACTCTTGAAAATGCATTATATTGTAGACAACTCAAATTGTGTACAAAAGAAAATAATCTTATATCAAGTCATCAATTAGAACTCCCAGTTTGTGCTGGTACTATGGAATTAATTTAGTGTTATTAGAGGCATGTATTTATTTTTTTGTTTGGGGTTTATTTGTTGTTATTGTTGTTTGGAAAAAGATGTATTGTCCCTGCAGAAAAAAATCCTTCCTCTCATTTACATGCATAAAATCTATGTCTTCCATCCTTGGTTTTGCATCACTACTCCTGACTGCCGAATGGTTTATATCTTATGGCTACTTATTGATTCTGATTTGTGAGACTGATCTAGAAAAAATAGGAATTTCCTTAAATGTCAAATGTGTTTGGTGCTGTTTGATTAACACTGCAGTGGTGATTTCTTTCAGGAACAGATAACTTTAAATCAAACTTTTATGATTGGCAGACCCATAAAACTTACAAAGCAGAGAAGTTTTTTCTAAGTTCAGAATTATATTCACTTTATGCCCATCTGATTTCATGGTTTTTGAAAACTTTATTTTTATTTTTTTAATGAAACATTTTTTCAAAATTCAGTGGTGCTGAGTGGAGACACAGTCATTGTCTCTCTCTCATCGAGGCAACTTCTTGCCTGGGTGGCTTCCGTGTCATCTTGTTTATCTTCCTACTTTGTCCAGCATTATCCTTCCAATCTTGTCTGGATGATCTTTTTAAAAATATATATCTAATTGTGTCTCTACCCTGCTTAAAATCATTCATTGCTTTCCTTTTGCTCATGGGATAAAATCAGAAGTCCTGACCTTGGCTTCCAGGCCACTGACCTACCTCATCACAGCCATTCTGCCTGACCCTTTGTGGCCAAACCAATGTGGCATCATATTAGTTTTTCCTGCCCCTTTCCACCAAATGGTGTGCCCATTTGGTCTTCCACAGATGGAATGTCAGCTCTCTTTCTTCCCTCTCCCCCGCTGCCTTACCCTTATCTCCTTCAATGCTCAGCTTAAATGTCATTTCTCAGGGTGTTTCTCTTAGTCCCTTACGTGTGGTCAGATTCTCATACTGTATATCTCTTGGCATTTTATATTTCTTCCTAACAATTATCACAGCCCTAAGAAAATAGTTATGGGGTTAAATATTCAATTTCCCCAACATTATGTATGTAAGCTTTATGAGGGAAATTTTGTTTAACAAAATAGTCAACAGCTATCACAGTGGATGCATGCTAAGCTTTTGATTGATATTTGTCAAATACTTGATTAAATGACATGTTTATTACTATGCTGTCAATGTTTCAAATATGGGAGATGCTCAGTAGTATTTGATGACTAAATGAAAATGTTGTCTATTTAGGAAGAAAAGGGGTGCTACCGTAGTAGGGAGTGAGTCATAGTGAATCACAATGAAAGGACCCTCTGAGGATGACAAAAACCTCAGGAGAAGATGTAATGAACTATTTGGATGATTATCAGCTCACTGGAGTTTTTTGTGTGTGGAGAGTTCCTCCAGTTTTGCTTATTTAAGGAGTTTGGAGGGCAATGCACTTGTGTCAGGATATATGTTTCTGTCTGTCTGGCTGTGTAACTTCAGAAGGTCACGTATCTCCTAGATCAGGATGGACACGGGGATCTTCCTACCTCCCCAACCAATATCAAAGGTCTATGAGGGTCCCACGAAAAGTGTGAAAGTACTGTGTAAGCCATAAATGGCTATAGATGTATGATTATTTAACTGTGCAAGGAATTTATAATAGGTTGCTGGTAAAAGAATTAATCTGTTTGGAAGGGCATGAAGTCCCCTCTCCTAATGCTTCTTCCCAGAGTTACTCACTTTTGCCAGTTTCTCTGTTATTGTCCTTCTACATATGATTCATAGATTGGTTGATCCGTGTGTCTGTATATAATGTGTATATGTGTGTTTATAAACACACACACAAATGTATATGCAAACCCAAAACTACAAATCAGATCATAATACAGCTCAGCAGTATATTTTTCCAGTTCCTGCATCTTGGATATTTTGATGACAGGGCATATAGAGTTCTTTGAGCTACTGCATAGTATTCTACTGTGTGCATCTGCTGTGGTTTATCTTATTTCCATGTTGAAGGATATAGAGCTTGTTTCCATTTTCTTACTACTATAACCAGTGCCTCAGGGAACATCCCATTTGATTTCTCTTCTCTGATTAAAATCATTCAGGGACGCCTGGGTGGTTCAGTTGGTTGGGCAGCTGCCTTCGGCTCAGGTCATGATCCCAGCGTCCTGGGATCGAGTCCCGCATCGGGCTCCTTGCTCAGCAGGGAGCCTGCTTCTCCCTCTACCTCTGCCTGCCACTCTGTTTGCCTGTGCTCACTCTCTCTGACAAATAAATAAATAAAAAATCTTAAAAAAAAATCATTCAGTAGCTTCCTATTTTTACCCTCTGCACGTACATCTCAGACCACGTGGCTGAAGTCTGGTGCTCACTGAATAGCGCTAGAACTGAAGTTGTCTTTACAATATTACCTCTGGCTTCAGGGAAGTTTCAGAATTGTTTCTAGTGTAGCTTCCCTGCTCTGGAGAAGGTGGCCTGTTCTCTGCATGTGACTTTCTTATTTTATCTTTTTACCTTTATAAATCCTGTGCTTAAGCATGTTCCTTTGACTCTCTCTTTGTATAAATTTCTAAAAATCCACCTCTTCCCAAAAAGTCTGCGTGGGCTAATTCAACTACAGTTTTTTGATGCCATCAATATTCTAGTTGTTTTTTTTAAAGCAAGCTAAATTGTTATGTGTCCATCTCACTATACTAGAAACAAATGTGAATATGAGAACTTTGTAAGATTTCTTTAATTATTCCTTGTTTGTAAGTTGTCACAGTCTAAGTTTTCTTTTCTTTTTTTTAAGCTTTTATTTATTTCTGTTTTTTTTTTTTTTTTAAGATTTTATTTATTTATTTGACAGAAAGAAAGAGTGTACAAGCAGGGGGAGTAGCAGACTCCCTGCTGAGCAGGGAGCCCAATGCAGGGCTCTATCCCAGGACCTTGGGATTATGATCTGAGCCTAAGGCAGATGCTTAACTAACTGAGCCACCCAGGCGCCCCTGTCACAATCTAAGTTAGCAAGGGCTAACAGGTATGCTCCAGCCTACCCTGCAGGGTTCTCCTGCCAGATTTTGCTCACTATATACAACTTTGCTTTTGCTACTACTGAGTGCACATGATGCCATCTGCAAGATGGTGCGATATGGTTAAAGTGGGATGAAACCTTCCTTTGTAAGAGGTAAGAGGAATTCCTTAACATCAGATCAGTACCGAAATATGTGTTTACTGGCATGGGCCAGAATTTTGCCTCATGAATATTTCAAAGACTGTGGTCAGGGCAGTGAAGCGGTTAGAGTCAACAGTTACATACACGGAGACGAGCTGTTGAGCAAAGTAACTATGGAGGCATTTCTCGGCTTAGTAAGAGATGATTAGGTTAGAGCCCTGGCTGTGTAGTAATGGTTTTTCTTTGTTGACACTGTTTTGTATTTATTCAATGTTCCTTTAAGGACACATCCGCCCAAATTCCAGAATTCAAACCAGAATTCAGCCAGAAGGTCTTTCCAGAACAAAGGAGGTGTCTTTTCTGTTAAAGGTCTATGATGACTGCTATAGAGTTGAGTAACAGGTACTCAACAAATATTTTTTTCCCCAGTCTTTTAATAGTTTTTTAACTTAAGTAATCTTAACAGTGAATGTGGGGCTCAAACTCACGACCCCGAGATCGAGAGTCATCGTATGCTCTTCCAACTGAGCCAGTGAGGCTCCCCAACAAATGCTTTTTTACTATCAATTGGCACTCGGCACCACCAAGCAAATGAAAGCCCAAGCCAAAAGCTAAACAACAAACCACAAGCGAAAACAAAATTAGAACTAGCTTGTAAGGCGCTGTAGAAGTGAGACTTACTTCTACATAACTGCTGATTTGGAGCTAAGAAACAGTATGCATAGGAGAAATGCCAAGAGTATTCTATTAAGAACAGCCTGGACAAAACCAACAAAAACAGTAAAGTAATGAATGTAGCACCTGCGATTTAATTCTTAACGATAGTTTTTTTTTGGTTTTGTTTTTTAAAGATTTTATTTATTTATTTGACACAGAGAGCGCAAGAGAGGGAACACAAGCAGGGGGAGTGGGAGAGGCAGAAGCAGGCTTCCCGCTGAGCAGAGAGCCCAGGACCCTGGGATCATGACCTGAGCCGAAGGCAGAGGCTTTAACCCACTGAGCCACCCAGGCGCCCCTGTTTGTTTTAAATATAGTACCATGTTTTAGTTTTCACAACAACCTTGCGTGGGTAATTAGAATCATTTAAATGAAGTGAGCCTCGGAGCATTCATACAACTTGCTCCGGTCACATTGCAAGTAAATAGCAGGGACAGGATTCGAGCCATTTCCAGCTGATGCTAATACAAATATTCTAACTGTTGTTTTCTCCTGGGTCTCTTCAGGTAGGAAGGGTGGAAAGGAGTACACGGCTTTTTGGTCACATCCGCACAACTGGCTAGCATTAGCTGAAACATCTCAACAAACTCTTTTTTTTTTTTTTTTTAAAGATTTTATTTGTTTATTTGTCAGAGAGAGAGAGAGAGAGAGAAAGAGCGAGCACAGGCAGCCAGAGGCAGAGGGAGAAGCAGGCTCCCTGCCGAGCAAGGAGCCCGATGTGGGACTCGATCCCAGGACGCTGGGATCATGACCGGAGCCGAAGGCAGCCGCTTAACCAACTGAGCCACCCAGGTGTCCCTCAACAAACTCTTAACAGATAAAAAGTTCCGGGAGCGAAGGGATTCCAAGATAATTTGAAAATTATCTTCATTTCTCTCCCTCAAGCTCGGTGCCCCCGGCTCGGAGTCACCAGGGCTGCTCCACGGCAGTCCCGCGGCCATTCTGGAAGGCAACGCCTGGCACGGGGATGTCGGAAAGGCTCCTCTTTGTCAGGAGGCTGGACACACCTTTGGTGAAGGATCATTACCTACCCAGAATATCCTTATAATTCCCTGATGGGTCACTTACATTTTATCACTTCCTACGGGTCATAGACCAGAGAGCTTTCAAAGACAGGGCCCGGGGAGCAGGTGGGTGACAAGGTCATTCAGGCAGGAAACAGCCAGGCTGCGTCACAATGTGCTAGTTTCTGAAGATACAAAGAGGCCGTGACAGGAGCCTCTTCTAAACCGATACTGTAGCTACACGCCGTCTGGCTTATAAACGGAAGAACAAAGACTTGGATGGAAAACAATTCTTCACAACTCAAGGAAATAAAAGGAAGCGGTGGTCTGGGTGATGCAAAAAAGGGAAATGGCCCCAAACCATTTTCTATTTGGCTGTGGCACGCATCACATGATTTCTTCCGTCTAGCAGGTATCCTCATCCTCGTTTGGTTTTATTTGAGTGAGGTTAAAATTTGATTTCATTTCATGGCTATCAAGCCTGACTGCTATAAAGGGTGATCAGGTCTACCTTGAGTGCTGCCAGAAGAGCCTCTCCAGAGTGAGTTGTGTTGTTCTGAAGCAGTTTGTGCCCCCGTCCCTGGGTCTCCAGAAAGAAGTTTACAAATAGTGTGGACATTAACTTTGCACACATCATGGCTGTTCTGCTCATTTACAAGTTCATTGAATTTTATAGACAGGATTCCGGTGGGTCATCTTTGAGGATTTTAGATCCAATAGAGTAGAAGGATCTGCCTCATAAATTTAATGTGAGGATTCAATGAGGAATAAACAGGAAACAGTCTGAGCTGTTAGTAGCAGCAGCAGAAGGAGTTCTAGAATGCGTGAGAAAGACAATCTCCTCTGCTAATAGTATTTGGAACTCATGCTGAACTTGTCTAAATAAGCTGCAGGTATTTATACTATTATTTAAAATTTTATTTATTTACTTGAAAGAGTATGAGTGGAGGTGGGGGGCAGAGAGACAAGCAGACTCCCCGCTGAGCGGGGAGTCTGATGCAGGACTAGATCCCAGGACCCCAAGATAGTGACTTGAGCTGCAGGCAGATGCTTAACCAACTGAGCCACCTGAGTGCCCCAAGATGCCGGTATTATTTATTAACTCATTCAGCAGTGAGTGACTAAGACAGACCAAATCTCTGCGTTACAAAGTTTATATTCCAGGGGCATGCAAAGTGGCCTTTCTTATTTTCTTTAAAACACTTCTTTTGGTGGTCGACTGTCTTATTTTTTTGACTTTTCAAGGAAAGCCTTCATACAGAGATGAAGAATTTTATTTTGATGGGAACAAAATTATTTTGTACTTTTATCTACCTACTTCAACTCTCCTATAAAACTCTAGAGTTTAAAGACAAGACTGGTGATTGGGTAATTTGTCATTCTCTCACTGTGCCTAGAACAGTGTCTTCTTGTAGACAGTATGAAATAAAACTATATTTGCTGAATGGCCTGTCGATTCCAGTAACAAATTATGGAGCTCTGTTTTGTTATTTTGTGGTTGCATTTCCTATATAAGCAAAGATAATTAATAATACAGGGTGATAAAGATAAGTACCAAATTAGTGATATATAACAGAGGTGTTCTAAGAACTTATTTTTCGGTTAGAGTGATTATAGAAAAGAGGAAATGAACTTTGCTTTATTTTTTTTCAAGATTTTATTTGTTAATTTGCAGACAGAGATCACAAGTAGGCAGAGAGGCAGGCAGAGAGAGAGGGGAAGTATGCTCCTGCTGAGCAGAAAGCCGGATGTGGGGCTCGATCCCAGGACCCCGGGATCATGACCTGAGCCGAAGGCAGAGGCTTTAAAGGCTTTAACCCACTGAGGCACCCAGGTGCCCCTTTGCTTTAAAGAATAAATAAGATTCAGGTAGAAGAGGAAGGCATTATTAGTAGGTAAGTGGAAATATCTCACTTGGAAGAATCCAAAGAGCTTTGGGAATTTTTACTTTATTTTCTAGACAATGGTAAATTAGTGAAGATTTTTGCCTGGGGGATTAGCCTGGAGTTTGTGAAATTGTCTTCCCAGCTGTATTTGCTGCTATTGCCTGAATTTAGAATTTAGAAATGGTTAGAACCTAACGAAATTTAATGGGTCATGTAGTCTATTAGGAGGACTGCCATCAATATTAAAAAAGAAGATGACAAAGAGAATACAACACAAAGTATTAAAGTGTGTCACCTGGGGTGAGGTGAAGTATTATGTTATGAAATTCTCATTTCATTTGTACCTGTGTGGATGAGTGTGTGTGTCTGGGTAGGAACGATCTGGAAGTGGATTTCAGTCAAACAAGTTCAAAACCACTGAGCTAGAGACTCCAGTGAGATTCTTACTAGTGAGCACTACTTCTATTTTTTTTTCTCCATCCCAGAAATCGTTGTATTTCTGCTAGCCATTGTATTATTTATTTTTATCATATACATATCGTATTCTCATATGTAGGGACGAGATTGTTTTCTCAAAGACAAAACTCATAAAAAAGTAAAGATACAGATGTTATTCAAGCTCTGGTAATAGGGAGAACATCCCAGATCTGAAGCTCATAGTCTCGGCAAGGTGATTTTACCTTAGACAACTAGAGGGAGGAGTAGAAAAGTCACAGTGAGTGCTTTACAGTTGGAATTGCTTTGTAATCAAAGAAAGTCTGTCGGTCAGCTGTGCAGGAAAAGTTGATCTCTATGCCTAGCTAGTTTCAGGAAGACAAATAGTTCTAATCTCAGCTAAATCATTCGTGAGACAAAGAACACGGACTTGGAGGGTTTGTGTCTGTCCCTGTCAGCAGGTTCAGGTAAAAGGGGAAAGGTCTGTGTTTGGCTCTGTCACAGGTAAACAAAGGAGTCATGGAGAGTCTTACGGAAGTCATAAGAAAGAGTGGACAGTCTTATCTACGTCATATGGGGGAAGGTGGTTCTTTGTGGTAAGCCATTTCCCAGAACACAAGAGTTGGGGGATTCTGGAAAACAAAAGTTGGAGGGATTTCTTAACTAGAGCTGTTTGAAGCACAGAGCTCAGGTAAACATTGACTTGTCAGTTTTCTCTTCTGGGTTGGCTTTAAAGAAAGCATAGGACCCAAAGTCTGACCCACTCCCTCCAAGTGGGCAACTTGGCAGCATGCATCTAGCTAATTTCTTTGATGGTAACTGATGGTGACTAACATCATATACCTCTGTAACAGGAAACTTCTTTTTAATTGGAGAATAATAAGTACTGGAAGTGAATCTACTTTAATCACTTTAAAGTGAATCTACTTTCAGGGCAAAATTTTTTTTAATGATTTTTATTTATTTGTTTGAGAGAGAGAGCAGAGCCAGAGACACAGCATGGGAGGGGAGAGGCAGAGGGAAAGGGAGAAGCAGACTCGTTGTTGAGCAGGGAGCCTGATGTGGGGCTTAACCCACTAAGCCACCCAGGCACCCCATTTGTCAGTGGCTTTGCCTGAGCAATTCCAGAAGTCCTTCCCCTTCCCTAAGATCAGGTTTCTATCTTTTGTAGGTAGTTGATTTATACTGGTTGTATAGTATGGCTGTTGATTTAAAAGAAATACATTTACCCAGTATGTGGATGGTTTATATGAATACAGATTGTTTGGGTTCTGTAGAAATATTTTCCTTTGCTTTATCAAGACCCTCAGTGCTCTATCTAAATTCTTAATTATGAAGACTTCAAATGAGAAAACTCCAATAACAGGCACCCCTCTGTGTTTTATATGCTTTATTTCATGCAGTTCTCACATCAGCTCTATGAGGCAGGTGTTATCACCTTCCCCAGTTCCCAGATGAAAAACTGGGAGCTTTGAGAATTTGTGTTATTTGCCCTAAGTCACAGAGTCACCAAATGGCAGAGCCAGGACATGAATGAAGTAATGTTTCATAACACAGTCTGTACAATTTGCTGAAATGGTATGCGAGCCTTCTCCTCACTATCCCACCCATTTCTGTCGCCCACCCTTAGTTTTCTCTTTGTCTAGATTCCCTCCTTTACTTAGCCACCCAGAAATGTAGTTTCTGGGAATGTGGTTTTTATCGTGTAATATATTTTTAGCCAATTAAAGTCCTTTGTAGGAATAAAGAGAGGTATATATGCATTTCCTTCCTTCCTTCCTTCCTTCCTTCCTTCCTTCCTTCCTTCCTTCCTTCCTTCCTTCCTTCCTTCTTTCCTTCCTCTCTCTCTCTCTCTCTTTCTTTCTTAAAACAAGTATCTTTTTCAAGGTAATCTGGAAAGAAAGTATGCTGGTTACATATCCAGGTTTTTAAGTCCGATACCAGAGTTCCACTTTGGCTCTGTTGCTTATTAGCTGAGTGATCTAAGGTTAAGGTTTAAAGAAAGCGTCAGTGTCCTCACTTGTAAAATAGTGAGGTTATTATTACCTATCTCATAGGGTTGTTTTAAGATGAAAGGAAATAGTACACCTAGAGCGCTCAGCATCCTGCCTTCTACATCCTGCCTTTTACCTGCTAAACGCTGTCATCATCCTTGTTTTTTATGCTGACAGTGAGACGGGGTAGTCTGGTGAGCAGTGTCCTGGACTGGGAAAAAGCAGCTCTCTCTCATTCTAAACTCCACTCCTATAATGTGACTTTTATTTTTCTCAATTTTCAAGTCATCAAAATGAGACAATTTTTTTTTTTTCGGGTTGAGTGGAAATATCTTTGGAAAGGCACCTTAAAATAACTTTGGAAAGGCACCTTGTAATTAATTCTATAATGATCAAGCTACACATTTTATTTTATTTTCAAGACAATATAGCAGTGAAGTAAGTACTTATGAATCTCAAAGAAAAACAGTAATGGTCTTGGAATGACGAATTTTGGGTGTGTATGCAACGCTAGAATGCGTTGGTGTAGGTTTGAAGTCCACAGAGGACTTTTGATCACAGTGGTGTTAGGTGAAGTTTCCTTGAGCAGGCAAGAAGATTTCTTTGGGGCTTCATGATTTTCTACAGTGACTAAATTCTGTTCTTCTTTGGATTCAAATGTACAAGTAAGAGCTAAATTTTAAGTTTTCAGTTTAATATTTAAAACATATGTTATGGTTCAGAATGAAAGCAAGATTCCTAAATACCTCTAAGCAGTCAAAGGTAGATAATCTATGTAAATTCAGTTAGAGACCAAAATAGCCAGAACTTTCCTTACAGTGAAAAGTTGTTGACTTGACAGTGTTTGAAAGTTTTATGTGGTGACTCCTTATGGTAACAAATGCAGGTTATTGGTCAATTTCTCAACAAATAAAATTTCCTGAAGTATCTAAGGGCTTTGTCATACATTACAACTTCTTTTAACAAAGAAGGTTGTCTTAACTGTTTCCTTATAAAAAGGAATAGAGAAAGGGGCACCTGGGTGGCTCAGTGGGTTAAAAGCCTCTGCCTTTGGCTCAGGTCGTGATCCCAGGATCCTGGGATCGAGCCCCGCATCGGGCTCTGTGCTCAGTGGGGAACCTACTTCCCCCTCTCCCTCTCTGCCTGCTCCCTGCCTACTTGTGATCTCTGTCTGTCAAATAAATAAGTAAAATCTTAAAAAAAAGGGACATAGAGAAAGAGAATTGAGAACGCTAATTATAAATGAGATAGTGGATTCATAAACTATTAAGAGTTGCAGGGGTGCCTGGGTGGCTCAGTGGGTTAAGCCTCTGCCTTCGGCTCGGGTCATGATCCCAGGGTCCTGGGATTGAGCCCCACGTCTGGCTCTCTGCTCCTTGGGGAGCCTGCTTCCTCCTCTCTCTCTCTGCCTGCCCCTCTGCCTACTTGTGATCTCTGTCAAATAAATAAATAAAATCTTTAAAAAAAAAAAGAGTTGCAGGAATCTTGTAGTACTAAAATACTTTGATTTTTTTTTTTAAGATTTTATTTATTTATTTGACAGAGATCACAAGTAGGCAGAGAGGCAGGCAGAGAGAGAGGAGGGGAAGCAGGCTCCCTGCTGAGCAGAGAGCCCGATGCGGGGCTCGAACCCAGGACCCTGGGATCATGACCTGAGCCGAAAGCAGAGGCTTTAACCCACTGAGCCACCCAGGCGCCCCTAAAATACTTTGATTTTTAAGGAATGACTATGAATCTCCTAAATATAAAAATAATTTCTTAAAATATAAGCTCATCCATTCCTTACATTTGTAGGAGCTGAGGCAAGAATAGAGTGGGGTCTGTGGTCTTTTTTCTTTCCTTTTTTTTTTTTTTTTTTTTAAGATTTTATTTATTTATCTGACAGAGAGAGAGAGATCACAACCAGGCAGAGAAGCAGGCAGAGAGAGAGGGGGAAGCAGGTTCCCTGATGAGAAGAGAGCCCGAAGCAGGGCTCAATCCCAGGACCCTGAGATCATGACCTGAGTTGAAGTCAGAGGCTTTAACCCACTGAGCCACCCAGACACTCCCTGTGATCTCTTTTCTTTCTGCCTTTGTATCTGTTCTGTACTATAGAGGGACTTGCTTTCCGGCACGTGCGCAGCCCAGCCACATACCCAAGGTCTCTCCTCACCTGCTGCACATAGATGACCTAAACCACCCCTGGCACTAGGAATGTGTACATCAGTGGCTTGACTTATCTTCTGGAATGTTGTCATTACCCGGAAGCTTGTTAGAAATGCAGAATCTCAGGTCCCCACCCAGACCTACTGAACAAAGTATACTTTTTCATAAAATCACTAGGTGATTTGTATGCAAATTAGAGCTTGAAAACTACTGCTTTCAAGTGGGAGATGGAAAACAGAGGCCTCCATCTCTTGGGTTTAAAGGTGACACTAGTCACATGTTCGCTTCCTCTCCTGACCTCTGAAAGGACTGACTGAGAAAGTTCTGGCCAGTGTTTAGTTCTTGCCAATTTCTTGATGGACTTATTTACATTTCAAATTATAGTTGATTTTCTATCAGCCATATATATATAAATAAATAAATAAATAAATAAATAAATAAATAAATAAATAAATTTTTCCAGTTCGGTAGTTTTCCTTAAGTTGTTTTCTTATTTGGAATGTGCTCTATCTCATCCTATTCTGTCAATATCCAGTTGTACCAAGATGACCATTTCTTCTGTGAAGCCCATCTCAGTGCCCCCTGAGTAAGACCTTTCCATTCTGACCCCATTGTCCTAGTAAAAATCTCTGGTAGACCATTTATTGAATTTTTCTCTGGTTATACAACTGAATCCTCCACTAGCTTATCAGCTTTCAGAGGTAGGAACTGCATTCTATCCATCTTTAGATCCTCCATTACTTATAGCTTGAGACCATTAGACATTTTTTTAGAGAGGGAGAGATAGAGAGTGTGTGTGTTAGCAAGTGGAGGCAAGTGTTAGCAAGGGGTGGGGGTAGGTGGGGAGGAGGAAGGAGAGACAGAATCTTAAGCAGGCTTCATGCCCAGAGTGAAGCCTGAGGCAAGGCTGGATCTCACCACCCTGAGATCATGACCTGAAATGACCTGAGTCAAAATCAGGATTTTTTTTTTTTTTTAAGATTTTATTTATTTATTTGACACAGAGAGAGAGATCACAAGTAGGCAGAGAGGCAGGCAGAGAGAAGGGGAGGAAGGCTTCCTGCTGAGCAGAGAGCCCGACGTGGGGCTCGACCCCAGGACCCTGAGATCATGACCTGAGCTGAAGGCAGAGGCTTAACCCACTGAGCCACCCAGGCACCCTTTTTTTTTTTTTTTTTTAAGATTTTATTTATTTGAGAGAGAGAGAGCACAAATGGTGGTGAGGGGGAAGGGCAGCAGAGACAGAAGAAGCAGGCTCCGCACTGCGCAGGGAGCCCAATGTGTGGCTGGATCCCAGGGTCCTGGGATCCTGACCTGAACCAAAGGTCATTGCTTAACTGAACGAGCCACCCAGGAAACCCCTGAAATCAAAAATTGGACACTTAACCAACTGAGCTAAGCAGGTGCCCTTAACACATTAGATTTTTAATAAACATGTGTGAAATTATTTTTTAAGCTTTTATTTATTTATTTAAGTAATCTCTATACCCAATGTGGGCCTCGAATTCATGGCCCCGAGATCAAGAGCTGCATGCTGAGCCAGCCAGGTGCCCCCTGCATGTGTGACATTAAATCCACATCATTTAAGTTTATTTTCAGTGACTCTTATAATTCTCTGCTATGTTGAGAAAGGGATTTTACTCACAAGTTTTATCACATTTAGGAAAGGGTACACTTTTTGCTTCTCATGTAAAATTGTACTTGTGACTGGTCTGGTGGTCATGAAGAGAAGTGAAGGCTAAGCCAAAGGTGTTCTTTGATGGGAACCTTGAAAAGCTAGCTCTAGTTTTGTCAGTATGATACTATTCAGGAGAAGGAATAGCTTTAGCTTGGAAAATAAACAACAGGTATAGGAAGAACAGAGTTGGAGAAAAAGAAAATTATGAAAAATAGAATATGAAAACGTAAGGGAAATGTAAATTTCTATGACCCTTCTAATCCTTTGGCTCCTCATGCTCATGGATTATAATTAGGGAAGCAGGTGGCATAGAAGATGGGGTGAACTTGGAACTGTGGGACCTGTGTTCTAGTTTTGGCTCTTCTACTAATTAACTGAGCACCTGAGAAACTTACTAACATTTTTGGGTCTCTGTAATCCCATCTAAAATATGAATAGTTAGATTCACTACTTTTTTTTTTTTAAAGATTTTATATATTTATTTGGAGAGAGAGAGAGAGTGCACAAGCAGGCAGAGTGGCAGGCAGAGGGAGAGGGAGAAGCAGGCTCCCCACTGAACAGGAAGCCCGAGGCGGGACTCCATCCCAGGACCCTGGGATTATGACCTGAGCCAAAGGCAGCCACTTAACCAACTGAGCCACCCAGGTATCCCAGATTCAGTACTTCTTCTTTTTTTTTTTTTTTTTAAGATTTTTATTTTATTTTATTTTATTTGACAGATCACAAGTAGGCAGAGAGGCAGGCAGAGAGAGAGAGAGAGAGAGGAGGTAGCAGGATCCCCGCCGAGCAGAGAGCCCCACGTGGGGCTCGATCCCAGGACCCTGGGATCATGACCTGAGCCGAAGGCAGAGGCTTTAACCCACTGAGCCACCCAGGCGCCCCCAGATTCAGTACTTCTTAACCAAAGATGAAAAGCCAAGGGAGCATGTTTAAGACACGTGGCCAGGTATAACGCCTAGAAATGCATATTCACTAGGTAGTGATGGGACCTAGGCATAATGTGGCTTTCAATATTCATTTCTGGTTAAGAATCAGTTGATTAGATGCATTCTTATCATTCTTTCTAGCTCAAATGTTCCCTGATTTAATGACTATTAGCCCCTTAATTAATTCATGGTTTCGAGTCTATGTGTTCAGGGGCACCTGGGTGGCTCAGTTGGTTAAGCATCTGCCTTCAGCTCAGGTCATGATCCCAGGGTCCTGGGACTGAGTCTTGAGTTGGGCTTCCTGCTCAGCGAGGAGCCTGCTTCTCCCTCTGCCTCTCCCCTTGCTTGTGCTCTCTCTTTCTCTCTGTGTCAAATAAATAAATAAAAAAAAAAAAAAAAAAGGAGTCTATGTGTCTGTCAGACACTTCTGGTTTTTCTTCTTCCTTCAGGAACACAAACCCCAAATTTTAGCTCAGCACATGCTTTGCAGAGTAAAAATTACACTCCGTAGTTTCCCTTTGGGTATGGCCATGGGCGAAATTCTGGCCAAAGGGAAGTGGTGTACATGAATTCTGGAAGTGCCCTCAAAGGAAAGAAGTGTGCCATTCCTCCTTCTTTGTGCAGACTGGCATGCATAAATGATGGCAAAATATGGGTCAGTCACATTGGTCTGTGACACAGCAGCTGGAAGTTGAAGATGGGAGAGAACCAAGAGAGGACTAGCCTGTCTAGGATACCATGGAGTGCTGCATTAGCCATGAACTTACTACTCCAGGCTTCCTTTCCAGGTGGGAAAAATACATTATTATCTCGTTAAAGTAACTGCTATTTTGGTTTTACTCTCTATTTCAACCAAACCCATTGTAAACTAGCATAATGTGGATCAGGAAAAGACTTATGGACTCCTGTTTTGTTTCCTAATCTGCATGTCAGTATGAATTGGACTGTCTATTCACTGACTTTTGTTTTCTACTTCTGTAAGTGTTGTATGTCAAGACCGTAATATTTTGGGGGTGCCTGGGTGGCTCAGTGGGTTAAAGTCTCTGCCTTCAGCTCAGGTCATGATTCCAGCGTCCTGGGATGGAGCCCCACATCGGACTTTCTGCTCAGAAGGGAGCCTGCTTCCCCCACCCCCACCGCCTCTCTGCCTACTTGTGATCTCTGTCAAATAAATAAATAAAATCTTAAAAAAAAGACAATAATATTTTGTCTCACTGAGAGAACTTTTAGAATCAAAAATTGATGGAGGGGTATCACAATCATAGGAAGCACAATTTTGTTTTTTATGATTTTTATCCTTATCTCTACAAATGTGTATAATTTCCCTTATATATATATATATACACATATATATATATATAAAATTTTGTATTGAGCCTCGAGCTGCAGTGAAATACCAAGCACACCATTGAAATTTTATAATATGTTGCTAACAATTGTTATTACTGACAATGGGTAAACATGTGGTATTGAATTTTTAAAATACTTCTATCTATTTTTCAAATGTTTGGGCTTTGACAAGAAATCATTAGAAAAAACTCGAATCCTTTTCCTTCCCAAGTATGGTTGAACACACGTACACACACACACAACCACACTCCATACTATACTACACTGGAATTTGTTTCTTATAAACTCATTTATGTTTGCCTCGTAGAATAATTGCCTTTAAAAACTTTCTAAAACATTGAGCTTTTTGTACATTTTAGATTTCTGACTTGGGGCAGGGATGGGAAGATGGTTTTAAGAAAGTTAAAATTAGATAAATAAACATCTAATTTTATAGTATATATATTAATTTTACATTATATGTATATTAGGTTCAAGGGATAAAATCTGCCAAATTCTGGGATCAGAAATCAGGTGATAATTTTGTCCATTTCTAAACCTTTTAATAATGGTGGTGAAGTGCCACAATGGGTTTTTTTGTGCTACTTAATAAGAAACTCTCTCTGTCTCTCTTTCTCACATGTGCACACCACATCCCAAAACAAACTCATCCTCACACAGAATAGAAACCAAACCAATCAAACCATACAAAAAAGTGATTGGAAAGCAAAAGACATAGAGTCTAGCCTCAAAGAGCTTTCTCTTCTTACCTTCATTCCTCTCATCTGGGTTAGTGTAGATGGAAGCCAGAGTAAATAAGGAAAAGATAACAAAAGCCAGTAAAATGAATGCCATTTCCAGCCTGGTGAATGGAAGCTCCATGAGCCACCACAAACTTCTTCACCTGTAATAGAAACCAGACAGTGGCTCAGCACACTCTAATCTAGAGACAGTTTGTTCGACAATTCTTTATTTTAGAATTAAACACTTGTGAGGTTTACTGAAACTTGTTAAGGTATTTTCATGCACCCGGAACAATACATTTGGCGAGTGTGCTCTCGTTTTCTCGAAGTTTAGCAGAACTATTGGTATCACTGAACTTACCCTTTACCGTGCAGATTAGAAGAGAACATGAATGAATGGCAGAGGCAGTTTCTGTTTACATACATTTGTGAGTTTTTGAATACCACTCTGGGAGTAAAAATAGGGTGTATTTCATTTCATGAAGGAATAAGAAATGATGTTAGTATCTATCTGACACGACTAGACCCAGCTTCAGAGTAAAATCTTTTATTCACGTGCCTGAAATTACTTGGCATCTGCCAGCCAGGTGATAAATAGACGATTTGAAGCAATTTTTATAGAAAAAACCCACAGACCTCAGATAGCTGGATCAAACCTAGCCTAACTAAATACAAACGTGTTAACAATTCAGCCATGGAACTTCCAATATCAGACTCAAACAGCAAGAGCTCGTGTATGTTGACAGGAAATAGGATCTCCATTGGGGGAAAATTATAGCATTATCTAGTTAGAAGTAACCTGCCTCTTTTTGTCTTTCTGCCTTCCAGCGTTTACTACACGAATGGCAAATATTTAAATGACTCCAGATATGTGGGTTAATGTTATAATTTTAAGAACATCCAGAGAATGAGATTTCACATCCTTCCACTGTAACTCATTCTAAATTCATTTACTGTCTATTTTGTGGAAGTGATTTATTGAGTCTTTCTTTTTTTTTAAAAAAGATTTTATTTTTATTTATTTACTTGAGAGAGAGAGAAAGTGGGAGAGAGGGTCAGAGGGAGAGGCAGACTCCCCACTGAGCAGGGAGACTGATGTGGGACTCAGTCCCAGGACTCCAGGATCATGACCTGGGCAGAAGGCAGTTGCTTAACCAACTGAGCCACCCAGGTGCCCAGATTTATTGAGTCTTTCATCGAAGAGTTGTTTCCTCTGAATGTATTTTTAAGATGACCTCATCAGACCCTGTAACTGAAAGAAAACAAAGGTCTGTCCTCTGCAGAACAGAGGTGGCTGAGGGAATTATGGGTTCTTAAAAATCTGCTGGCTTTGACAGATTTCTTTTCTTTTGGACGTTTTTTTTAAAAAAAAAATTTTGAAAATATTTTGGGAACTCTGATTAGAAGCTTGTAGCTTTTTGTGTTTTTTAAAGACAGAATCTTGTAGGACAGAATTTCTATGTCATGGGTCCGCATGTTTTTTTTTGTTTGTTTGTTTTATTTTTTTTGGGAGAGAGACAGGGCAGAAGGAGAGAGAGAATCTTAATCCATGCACAGCACAGAGCCCAACTCAGGGCTTGATCTCACAACCTGAGCTGAAAACAAGAGTTGGATGTTAACTGACTGAACCACCCAGGTGCCTTTGGTATGTATGTTTTAAAATATGAAATATAAAGGATACGGCAAATGGAGGTTAAAATGTATCTTAAAACATTTTAATACCATTGCACGTTGACCAAGTTAATTCTGGTTAATGGGAGTCCAGCTTTCTAGAGTATGACCCTACCATAATGTGTTTAACCACTCTTGAACTGATGGAAATTTGGGCTCTTTCTAGTTTTTTGTCATTACTAACAATGCAGCAGCAAAAATTTTTTTGTAAATGTAACTTTGCAGAGAGGTTCAGATTTCTCTAGGAAAGATTTATAGAGGTAGAATTACTGCACCTATACAACTTTGAAATATTTCTTCATAAATTTCTGTGGAATTTGCAAAAAACCAATACCATATGTAAAGGACTGTTTCCCCAATCCTTCCCCAACGCTCTCTCTGTAGTGTTTTTCCACCAGTTTGAAGTTGAAAATTCTCTCTTTAAACTGTTTTTTCCCTGATTTTTAATGAGGTTGAGTATTTTTTTCATATGTTTACTATTTATATACTTTGGTCTGTGAAAACCTTGTTCCTATCCTTTGTCCAGCTTTAAACTGGGCATTTGTAATTTTCTCACTAATTTGTAGACACTCATTATGTATTTCATATATATATGTATATATATATTCTATTATCTTCAATCTATCTTTTGTCTTTGTTTCTGGTATCTTTTGTTATTTAGATTTAAAAAAATTATTTTTATGACATTAAATACACCTTGACTAAAAAGCCCTTGTCCATCTCTGGTCCCATTTCTAGTTCTCTCTGGGGTCTTGCCATCTCTGGGGTAGGAATTTGAAGTTAATTATTACCTATGACCACCAGAGCATTGTTGAATTGGCGATGTCATCCATACTGCCTCGCCATTTCTTCCCGTCATCCTTGCCACATCAAAACCCAGACTCACAGCTCCATTCTCAGATTGAGAAGGCATGGGAAGGAGCTGTCCAACACAGTAATTAAAACAGAAGTGGGTGTTCTGGGTGGTTTGGGGAAATTAGAATGTAGGGAAAAGTGACTATATTATTTTATGGTATGTCTGTATCTATAATCATGGGTGAATTCTGTTTATTTCTCTGAGAATGCAATTTTTTTTTTCCACTCAGTGTTTCCGAAATCCAAGGTGAGTTTCTATGAGTACAGATGGAATCTGCTAAATCATGTTGACAGTAAGTCTGGGCAATATTATAGAAACTGGCTGATATTAAGTCACCTTGGCATAAATAAGCAGAATTTAATGATTTATTCAAAGGCTTGATTCTTTGTAATAAGTAAAGGAATGTTGTGTGATTTTTGTAGTAGGTCAACACATTATTGGCTGCTTTTAAAGTCACATAAGCTTTCTTTTCTATATATAATTTTAATATCTTAAAATAAGAAATAGCCTTAGGGTTTTTTTAACTACAGTTTTTTTAACTACAGTTTTAGATTTACAGAAATATGGAGCAGATTCTCCTATTATTAACATCTTGCATTAGCATGGTTTGTTTGCTATAATTAATGAACCAATATGGAAATGTTATTATTAATTGAAATCCATAATTTACATTAAGGTCACTCTTTGTGTTATGTGTTTCTGTTGGCTTTGGCAAACTTATGTCAGCCTCACTACAGTATCATACAGAATAGTTTCTCTTATGCTTCATTATTTATCCCTGTCCTCCCTCTTTTCCACTCCTGGCAACCATTAAACTCGTTATGATCTCTAGTTGTTTTTTTTTGTTTTTTGAGATTTTATTTATTTTATATATAGAGAGAAAATGAGAACCAGCAGGGGGAGGGGCAGAGGGAGAGGGAGAAGCAGGCTTCCCGCTGAGCAGGGAGGCTGACTCAGGGCTCTATCCCAGGACCCTGAGATCAGACCTGAGCTGAAGGCAGATGTTTGACTGAGCCACCCAGGCGACCCGGTAGATACTGTTTTTAATCTCCATTTCATAAATGAGGGCACTGAAGCTCTGAGACATGAACTAACTTATCTTAAACTATAAGATCAGTGTGTGGGGGCACCTGGCTATGGCTCTTAATCTTGGGGTCATGAGTTTGAGTCCCACATTGGGGTAGAGCTCACTTAAAAAATTACAAAAAAATAAAACTAGTATATGCAGAGCTAGAATACCACCTCTGGCAGCCTGGGTTCCAGAAATCCTCACTCTTAATATACTATACTGGCCATGAGCCAACCACTAAGCAAGCAGGCAAGCAAACAAACCAAAACCTACCCTCATAGTTAGAATCCTGTTTTGCAAAGCATTATGCAGATTAACTGGAAAGGAGTTTTTATGTTAGGTAGTGAGAGAAGATAATACTGGTTAGGCCGAGGACAACTGAAAGAATTTAATGTCATGGTGACAGCTTAGACTTAAATGCTGTTGGATGGTAAATATAATGTCATTAATAGTACAATGTCATGGGGCACCTGGCTGGCTCAGTCAGTAAATCATGCAACTCTTGATCCTAGGGTTGTGAGTTTGAGCCCCAAGTTGGGCATAAGGGATTACTTTAAAAAAAAATAGAGTACAATGTCATGATGAAGTAGTATTTTGAGAATATTAATTGCATCTCCAAGTGAAGAACAGAAGGAAAAGAACTCTAACTATAATAAACTTGGAGTGAGATTTTTTAGCTCTGTATTAGGTTCTGGCAATAGGATTAGAGAGGAAGGGATGAAGCTAAGAAATGTAAAAGAATGGCAGAAGGATCTTGGAAGTTGGCTGGCTATATGGGGCGCAGAGGCTGCCCCAATACCAGTTAAAATGCAGTACAAGGAGGAGAGGGGAGATGAAGATAACAGGGGGGAAAAAAGGTCCACAGACTCATGTGTGAATTCAGCAATAGACGATATGAATCCTTTAAATTTCCTCACGGTCAGCAGAGATGTAGAATACATTGTAGAACATTCTGCAGTCTTTCAATATTTGGAAATTAGACCAATCATGCTGTGTGCCTCTTCAGAGAATATGAAGGCTGTTAAGTTTGTTAAAGCAGCTCAGAGAACAAAAAATCTTTTTTATTGCCCGTATCCTTATGAGGACTGTTTCCTCTTGGAAAAATAGAAGAAAGCCAAGTAAAAACAGAGAAGGAAACGAAATGGTGCCATCTCGTGGTCACGAGGTGCTATAGGTTGGAAGCGAATGAAGATGAATGGCCGGAGCTCTCTGCAATGCTTCATATTGTGGTGGTACACACAGACCAAGATGCTCGTACACTCGGTTGCACTTGCTGAATGACGGGTGCGTTCTCGGCTCCCGTACTGTTGTTTCTACTTCATATTTCAATCTGATAAATGTCTCCTTGATTGATTTTCTCAGTCTTTATTTTGGTTTCTCTGCCATATTGACCTCTGCTCTCTTAGACTCCATATTTCAAGCCAACTCTCTTCAAATTTTGACTAAAAAGCCATCTTCTTCCTGAGAACCTTTCCTTAAATACAATTTCAGGTTTGGAAAGAAAATTAAAGATCACCTTGCCTATTCACTTCACAATGAATTCTCCCTAAACTGTTTTGGCAGAATTGATCCCAGCCCAAGTTTGAATTCCTCTAGTGACTGGGTACTCAGTACCTTTGGAAGCAACCCTTTTAACCTCTGGCCAGCTCTCTGCTCATTAGAAAACTCTTTCTTTAGACGAGCTGACTTTTTCTCCTCATAGCCATTCCAATTCAGCTCTTAAATAGTTCTGCATTTGTGTGAGGGCTATTCAAATATTTGAAGACAATGAATTTATAACATGTCACTTGCACCTCCTTTCTTTTCTCTAAAAAAACCATTCCTCATCTGACATAGTTCTGCATCTCTTTTCCATTGTGATTTTTCTCCCTGGTTTCCAAGTCTTTTAATGTGAAGTATCCAAGTGGGAGACAATACTTTTTTTTTTTTTTTTTTTTTAAGATTTTATTTAGAGAGCTGGTGAGCACAAGTAGGCAGAGTGGCAGGCAGAGGGAGAGGGAGAAGCAGGCTCTCCACTGAGTAGGGAGCCCAATGCGGGGCTCGATCCCTGAACCCTAGGATCATGAGCCTAGCTGAAAGCAGCCACTAACGGATTGAGCCCCATGAAGACAATAATTTGATTTGCTTAGGGTCTCATAGAGCAGTAGCTGCGTGCACTGCCTTGTATGTGTTCTCCTTTCCCAATGATCTGGTTGCAAATCAGGCCTGATTAAAAAAAAAAAATCATACTTACAGACTAAACCCCCATGTCTCTTTTTCTCTGTATTATTACCAAATTGTCAAATTGTTCTTCACGTTTTTTTAAAGATTCCATTTATTTATTTGAGAGAGAGAGATAGTGAGAGAGATCACAAGCCAGGAAAGAGAGCGAGAAGCAGGCTTCCTGCTGAGCAGGGAGCCTGGCACGGGGCTGGATCCCAGGACTCTGGGATCATGACCCAAGCCGAAGGCGCTGCTTAATCGACTGAACCACGAAGGTGCCCCAAATGATAGTTCTTAACTTGAATTCTTTTATAGTTGGTTGTTTGGTCCTTAATATTTTTTACTCATTAGATTTCATATTATTAGATTTAACCCATCTATCCCACCTGTCTAAGACCTTTTTTGGGATCATTTTCTCATCATGCCACAACTTTGCGAATCCTTTCATCTTTATGTCACCTATGCCAATGGGTGGGTCTTCTACACAAGCCTTTAAATATTTGGTGAAAACGCTGCTTAGAACAGGGTTATCTGTTCAATGAGAACAAGTCAAAAAATACTGTGGTTTATTGGCTTTTCTTAATCTACATGTTTTGGGAATCCACTTTTTGGAGTTTTAGGGGGAATCATAGGAGATAAAGTACTTGAACAGTGCCTTACATTTGGTGGGTGCTCAGTAAATTAGTCGTTGAAATTTATTCCCCTTCCTGAAAAAATTTTTTTTTTAAAGATTTGTTTATTTATTTGAGAGAGAGAGAGAGAACATGCACATATGTGCAGGTGTGAGTGAGCATGGGGTGGGAGTAGATGGAGGGGAGGAAGGACAGAGGAAAAGAAAGAGTCCTCAGGCAGACACTACACTGAACAGGGAGCCCCACAAAGTGCTCTGTCCCATGACCCTGAGATCATGACCTGAGCTGAAATCAAGAGTAGGACATTTAACCAACCGAGCCACCCAGGTGCCCCAACCCTCTTCTGGAAATTGCTAAGTTTAATTTGCCTCTTCAGATCTGTTCTTTGTAAAACATAAATCCCCTAATCTGTGTCTTTATTTGGTCAATCTTCAAAATTTTTCAGGTTTTAGCTACAAACTTATTTTAAAGAGACTATTCTCATCCCTTTTAATGTATTTGTTGGTTTTTAGTTTATTTAATATCATTTTCTGGGTTTCTAAAGGGTGATTTAAAAATAATACTGATTTTTTTAGTGATTATAAATATTATATTTGTTGGGGAATTTTGGAAAGTAAAGTAAAATAGGAAAAAAAAATCACAGACGGTTTGTGTTCTCATTTTGATATTCTCATAGAATTCTTTAGGCAGTGGCTTTATATTGCTGAAAGAATAATCACCAAATTTGCAATTCTCTAAGGTGTAGGTTTCCTAGGGTTGTTTTTTTTTTCCCCTTTCTGCCTTCTAAGGATATATATGTGTGTACACACACACACACACACATGCTGTTTTAACTCAAGTTCATGCTAAGAATATTAACTTTCAGTTTTTCTTTATTCTTTTGTCTCTAGTTAGATATTCATCCTCTAATCAAAAACAGTCAGAATCCCTTTGTGATTGAAAAATACCAGATCTCCAAAGTCTTTTTAATTCACGGCTATTTGAGGTCTATTTTTGCCCTAGGAGAGCATGAATACAGTTATCTTTAGATTTTCCTCTTTGCTAGTTCTTCAAAGTGTTTCACTCTTCTAGGCAGTATAGAATCACATAAATTCACCCACAAATGAGTAACTCCAATGCTTTTCAACCTGAGAGAGTTTAGATGAGTTTGACATGACATATAAACAAGTGTTTTGTATCTTATTTTATGGCAGTATTGTTGGCTCTGTTTAGATGCTGCCGAGTATTTTCTATCATTTTTGCTGAACTAGAATTTTATCAGTTTGGTTGCAGTAGATATTTGTTAAAATGAAAGAAAGAAATTCAGGACATCATAACTGTAACTCCAGCATCCTGAATTCCAGATGATATCTGGTATATCTCCAGTGTTTGGGTTCCCTAAAACTTGGGAGGAGCTGTCCTATTTTGTTTTGCCCATACTTGTTGCCATTTTTTTAAAAAAGAGATTTTATCTATTTATTTGACAGACAGAGATCACAGGTAGGCAGAGAGGCAGAGAGAGAGGAGGAAGCAAGCTCCCCGCTGAGCAGAGAGCCTGACGCGGGGCTCTATCCCAGTACCCTGGGATCATGACCTGAGCCCAAGGCAGAGGCTTTAACCCACTGAGCCACCCAGGCGCCCCTACTTGTTGCCACTTTAAGGCAGAAATACTTATGTCACCTCCGAATCTTTATACTGCCGAGTTTCTATTGAAAGTTAGAGAGTTTCCTGTTTGGTACTCCTTGGTGAGTACCAAAGGAGTATGATTGTTGGGCGTGTTGGAGACTGGATGGATTGAGGGGGTTCTCTTGCATGTTCTTCTTCTTCCTGTAAACACTGGCTGAGCTGGCCAGAGCCCTGCAAGTGAGAGCCAAGACAAAGCATGGGATACTTCATTAAATTGAGTCTGCTGTCCAGGTTGGAGGTTACTTGTCACATCTCAGGCATAACTGTGATGGTGGGTCATGGGGCTGCTGGACAGCACAGTCTTACTGACCTAACTATAGATTCTATTTTAGGAATGAGTAATTGACCATGGCTTCTTTTACTGTTTGTCAGTGCTGTGATTTCTGGATTCCTAGATCCAAAGGGCAGACATTGTGTCTGTTTTTATAACTACCTCTGTAAAATTACAAGATAAGCCCTAAGTTTCAAGACCAGTTTATAACCACTTTTTGGTGATAATAATGGATGACTTGATGAAAATATAAGAGAATTATGTGACGCATAGAAATAAACTCAAGGAAATAATCCAATTATTTTATGAAACTGTTAAGATGAAGTTTTTAGTTCACTTTTTAAAAAAGATTTTATTTATTTATTTGAGAGAGAGAGAGACAGAGATAATGAGAGAGAGCATGAGTGCAGAAGAGAGGGAGAAGCAGACTCCCACAAAGCAGGGACCCTGATGCAGGGCTTGATCTCAGAATCCCGAGATGATGACCTGAGCTGAAGGCAGATGCTTAACTGATTGAGCCACCCAGGCGCCCCTTTAGTTCACTTCTTTGTATTAGCAATGGTCACCAGAATATTTCTCTGATAAATTTATACTATAGCATGAAGTTTGGTTTCTAGTAAATCCTGTGTGTGTGTTTTAATGAAGAGTTGGCATTCAAATACTATAAATGAATATATGGTGGGGCTCTAAACGATCTAAAAATAAGCAAGACACTTCAACCCTTGGGCTTAGCATCACAATAAAAACTTAGAGCTGGGCAATTGTTTTGAGAAATATCCAATGACAATATTGCTATGCTACAAGGAACTCAAGAGATTTCATTAGACAATCATCTCATGTGTCCTTGGATTTTTAAGTACCATTTCTCAAATTTAACATGTTCTTATTTCATCTCAACCCCTGACCTTTCCATTCATACTCTTCCCTTCTCATTTGACAACAACTCCATCACCCTTTTGGTTACTTAGGATAAAACCCTTGAATGAAGTCATCCTTGACTCTTCTCTTTCACACCCCATATCCTCTTCCATCAAGGAATCCTGTTGGCTTTACCTTCAAAATATATTCAGAATCTCATCACTTCTATTTCAACTACCTTGATTTAAGGTGTTTTTTTTTTTTTTTTTTTGAGTGGGACTTGAACTCATGACCCTGAGGTCAAGGGTCACATGCCCTGCTGACTGAGCCAATCAGGCACACTTAGGTACACTTAGTTCTTACAAGGTTTAATGAGATAACCTCCTAAATGATATCTCAGCTTCCTCCCTTTCTTTTCTTAAGTCTGTTCTTAGTATTTTATTTTCTTTTTTTTAAAGATTTTATTTATTTATTTGACAGAGAGAGATCACAGTAGACAGAGAGGCAGGCAGAGAGAGAGAGAGGGAAGCAGGCTCCCTGCTGAGCAGAGAGCCCGATGCGGGACTCGATCCCAGGACCCTGAGATCATGACCTGAGCCGAAGGCAGCGCTTAACCCACCGAGCCACCCAGGCGCCCTGTTCTTAGTATTTTAAAAACTAAGTGGGGAGTCTGCTTATCTCCCTCTCTTTCTGCCCCTCCTCCCACTCACACTTTCTTTCTTTCTAAAATAAGTAGATAAATCTTAGGAAAGAGAATAATAATATCTATCTCACAGGGTTGTTGTGGTGATTAAGTGAATTAACATATATAATACACCTAATAGAGTAAAACATATCTAATACACCTAATATAGCAACTGACCCATTGTAGGATCTCACAAAATGATAACCATTATTACTGATTTCCTTATCCACAGGAAGATTATGATAGGCTCTCACAAGATGGTGCATTCTATCAAACACTTAAGGAAAATAAACGCACCAATCTTACATAAAACCTTTCAGAAAATAAAAGCAGAGGAAAATGGTTCCCAATCATATTATGAGGCTTGCATTAATTATGATAAACAAACCTGATAGATACTACAAAAACAACAACAAGAGAAAATTACAGGTTGATATTCCTAATGAATATAAACAGAAAAATCCTAACAAAATAAGAGCAAAATAAGATCCAGTGGTGTACAGAAAAGGATGACAGAAAGACCAAGTTCATCCCAGGTTATTCTGAGGTTGGTTTAACATTTGACATTCAATCAATGTAATTTCCTCTATTAAGAGTATAAAGAAAAAACCCCATATAACCATTTAAATCAATGCAGAGAACTCATTTGACAAAATTGCATCCCATTCACAACAAAAAAAATTCCTAGCAAATTGGAATAAAAGGGCTCTTCCTCAATCTGATAATGTGAATCTCTAAAAAAACTATGACTACCCTCATAATTAAAGGTGAAATATTGAATGCTTTGTCCCTAAGCAATAATGTCCAATCCAACCACTTCTATTCATTGTTACACTGGTAAAGTTCTAGCCATTGCAATAGGGTGAGAAATAAAAATAAAAAACCTGAAGAACATAACAAAAGTAAAACTATCTCTATTTGCAGATGACCTGATAGTTTAAGTGGCAAATCCTAAGGATTCTACAAAGGAATTATTAGAATTTGTCAAGATCTCAACATATAAGGTCAGTATTAAAAAATCAATTGTATTTTGATCGGTTTCAAAAATTATAAGATAAAATCTAAGAATTCCCTTTAAAATAGAATTTAAATACTTAGGGGATGTCTGGGTGGCTCAGTTGGTTAAGCGGCTGCCTTCGGCTCAGGTCATGATCCCAGAGTACGGGGATCGAGTCCCACATTGGGCTCCTTGCTCAGCAGGGAGCCTGCTTCTCCCTCTGCCTCTGCCTGCCACTCTGTCTGCCTGTGCTCACTCTCTCTCCCTCTTTCTGACAAATAAATAAATTAAAAAAAAGAATTTAAATAATTAGGAATAAATGAACAAACAAAAGAGGTACAAGTCCTTTACATTGAAATACTTACCATATGTCTGGTACTTGTAAACACTCAAATTGTTACTACCCTCATAAAGCTAGTTCAAATTTAGTTTCTGTCATCTCAACCAAAGGGGTACACTCTATTTTTTTCCAAAGGAGTGCATTCTAATGAATACTTTTCACATATGGTGGCAAAACTTAAAATGATGTAAAGAAATGGCTGATCTTCATCGTATAGTCTTAGAAAGAACATTAGATTTAAAATATTTCTCTTTCTTTTTTCCTTTTTTTAACACTTTATTTCTTTATTTGACACAGAGAGAGAGAGAGAGAGAGCATAAGAGGGGGAGCGGCAGGCAGAGGGTGGGTGGGATCAACTGACTGTAGCTACAGGGCACATAACTCCTCCCTAAGAATAGAGGGGATGCGAGGGAGCTGGAGAGACCCCCGGGCCAGTGAAGAAGTGAAGTTGTCACTGTAAGGAGGGCTTAGCTATTTATTTATTTATTTATTTAAAATAAAGGTGACTCCTAGCCCTTTCTTGACTTTCTCAGTAACAGGGGATGCTTGTCCTACTTTCTGCCAGACTAGCCTTTCACCCAATCAGCTTCACCCTCCGTCCTGAAAGAAAATGGGAATAAATCCTACTGGGGGATAAATCCCACTCAATTTATTCTTTTTGTTCTGGGTAGTATTCCATTTTATGAAAAATCTCCATTTTGCTATCAATTCATGTGTCAATATGCATATTTGGCTTGTTTCCAGTTTGGGACAATTATGACTAAAACTTCTGTGACCATTTATGTAAAAAAAAAAAGACCTCTACCTTTAAAACTACAAAGCACTTCTGAGAGAAATCATAAATTGAGAGGTATACCATATTTATACATTGGAAGACTTGGTATTGTTAAGCTTATTCTTAACCTATAAATTTAATATAATCATAGTCATAATCTTACCTTCCCTTGTAGAAATTGATAATCTGATTCTAAACTTTCTGTGGAAATGCAAAGGAGGTAGCACATCCAAACATTTTCAAGAAAAGAGAGTAAATTTAAAGGACTCATATTACCTGACTTGGCAACTTACTGTGAAGCCATAGTAATCAAAAAAGTGTGGTGTTTGCATAAGAAGAGATAAATGAATTAATGGAACGGAATAGAGTCCAAAATTAAGATCTACTCTTTATGGCCATTTGATTTTCTACAGTCTCCAAAGAAACCCAGTAGAGAAAGGGAAAAAAATAGTTTTTTTTTTCTTTTAAACACTGGTTATTCATTAGAAGATAGATATTCACTAAGCTAGATATTCATTAAAAAAGAAAAAAAGCAAAGAACTTCCACTCTTGCTTCACACCAAACAGAAACACATAGTTTTAGAACTGAATGGTAAAAGTTAAAATGATAAGACTTCTAGGGAAAAGGAAAAAAAAAACATAGAAGAGTATCTTTGCAACTTGAGGAAAAACAAGACGTTTTTGGGTAGCACACAGAAATTCATGATAATAGAAAAATAGGTACTTAGACTTCATCAAATTTTAAAACTAGTGCTCACCAATTACACATTTAAGAAACTGAATGAGGAGCGCCTGGATGGCTCAGTGGGTTAAGCTTCTGCCTTCCGTTCAGGTCATGATCCCAGGGTCCTGGGATGAGCCCTGAGAAGGGCTCCCTGCTGAGCAGGGAGCCAGATTCTCCCTCTCCCTCTGCTGCTCCCCCCTGCTTGTGCTCTCTCTCTGTCAAATAAATAAAATCTTACCCCCGCCCCAAAAAGGAAAAGAAAATGAATGAGCCAGCCACAGACAGGAGGAAAATATTTACAAAACATGCATTTGACAAAGAACTTTTAGCTGTAGCATACACTTACAAAAGTACTTCTAATTCAATAATAAAAAGACCAACAGTCCATTTTTTTAAAAAAATGGGCCAAATATTTAAATAGACATTTAATAATGCTATGCCAATGACCATGGGAAGACCCTCAGCCACATGAGACATCAGGCAAATGCTGATCAAAGCACAATGAGCTAGGACCACCCAGCCAGCAGAATAACACAGACTAAGAGCTGCTAACCTCAAAATTGTCAAGAGGATGGGGTAACTGAACTTCTCCCACAGTACTGGTGAGGCTGATAAAATGATATGATTACTTTAGAAAAATCTCTGGTAGAGTCTTATAAAACCAAGATTATTACTACATTATGACCCAGCAGCATGTGTGCAAGGAAAGATTTGTGTAAGAATGGTTTACAGGTTTATTCAGAATAGCTAAAAACCTGGGTGAAGCCCCAGTGCCCACCAATGAGAGGTAGATAAACAAACTGTAGTATATTCATCCAACAGGCTACTGCTCATCAGTAAAAAAGGAGTGACCTACTGATATACACAAAAACATGAATGAACATAAAAACAACATCATGCATACACACTGTCTGAAGGAGACAAAGAATGCTTACCTCTGGAGGTGGGAGCAGGGACAGACTAAGCAGGGGAATAAAAAGGTTTCTAGATCTGGAATGATGACAAGGATTTGGATCACACAGATGTATATATTTATCAAAGCCTATCTGATAGTATCCTAAAGATTTGTACTTCTTACTGCACATGAACTTTATCTCAAGAAAAAAGTTAAACAATTGAACTCTAGTTAGTGACATGTATCCCTAAAGGTTTAGGTAAAGTGTACTGAGGTCTGCAACTTCATTTTTTTTAAGATTTTATTTATTTGTTTGTTTATTTATTTATTTGACACAAAGAGAGAGAGAGAGAGAGAGAGAGAGAGAGAGCAGCAGCAGCAGAGGGAGAGGGAGATACAGACTTACCGCTGAGCAAGGAGCCCGATGTGGGGCTGGATCCAGGGACCCTGGGATTATGTCCTGAGCCAAAGGCTGATGCTTAACTGAGTGAGTCACCCAGGTTGCCCCGAGGTCTGCAACTTTAAAATGCATCATACAAGTAAAGAGGATGGAGCCTCTGCATTGCTGAACATGTGTTGATTTGGGGAAAGTGGTGCTCCAGGACAGGGCATGGAAGCTCTGGGCCCTTCCCCACACCTTGCCCTGGGCTTCTCTTCTGTCTGGCTGTTCCTGACATATCTCTTATCTTAAACCAGACATCAGAAAACATTAAAAAATACCTATAAAATACCAAAAGAATAATCCAAAAAGAAAGAATTTTAAAATTCTTTTAATTTTTAAAAAAATATTTGTTCACTTATTTTAGAAACAGTGTGAGAGAGAGAGAGAGTAGGAGTTGGGAGGCAGAGGGAGAGCGAGAGAGAATCTCAAACAGACTCTGTGTGGATCTCAATCTCACGACCCGGACATCATGGCCTGAGCCAAAACCAGGAGTCGTGTGTATAACCGAATGAGCCACCCAGGTGCCCCAGTACCACCACTTTGGAATACAATTTGGCAGTTTCTTACAAAGCTAAACATATTCTTGCTACATGATCTAGCAACTACTCTTTTTGGTGTTTGACCAAAGAAGTTGAAAACTTATCTCCAAACAAAACCCAGCACACAGCTTTATTTATCCTTGCCAAAATTTCAATGCTGTCTTTCAGCAGGTGAATAGATAAACTGTGGTATACCCAGACAATGGAATATTACTCAGCTCTAAAAAGAAATGAGGCACCATGCTATGAAAAGACAATAAGGATGTCTATTACTGATAGGAACCAACCTGGAAAGGCAAGATACTGTAATATTCCAATTATATGATGTTCTGGAAAAGGCAAAACTATGGAGACAGGAAAACCATTAGTGATTGCCAGGGATGGAGGAATATGAACACCAGGGGTGAACCCTAACATAAACTATGGACTTTGGGTGATTATGATGTGTTGATTTAGATTAATCAGTTGTAACCTGATTAATTACATTGTAATTAATCAGTACAATACATGGTAATCAAGTGTACCACTGTGGTGGGAGACTGTTGATAATGGGGGAGGCTGGGTGCATATGAGAAATATTTGTACCCTACTCTTAATTTTGCCATGAACCTAAAACTTCTCTAAAAAAATAAAAGTAAAGAATATGAGTTGATGGATGAATAGATGGAGGGGTATTGGGTAATATTTGAAGAGGCCAATACAGCAAAGTGTTAACTGTAGAATCTATGTGATGGGTATTTGGGTGGTCATGGTATAATCATTTTAATTTTTTGTATGTTTGAAAATTTTCAATAATTTGGGAACAAAGTCTTTGCTGCTAAAGTCTTAGATAAAATACTCTTGCTTGGACTCGAAAATACCAAAAAAACAGCATTTTGTGGGTGTTTTATGTAGATTAATTATAAGTATTGCAACCCAGAGAATTTTTGGTTTTAATTGTTGGTAATGTGATTACTGCTCTGTCTCAACAGAGAGGAGCCCTATGAGACTAGATGAATTTTCTGTACCTCATTGCACAACACAACAGGCAATTGAATAACCTCAGTCCAGTTTGAATTTTTAAGGCACATCTCATAACATTTTTGCCTCAGAATGCTGGTTGAGTATCTAGAACAAAATAATTTCAGTTACAGATTTCTATCACCAGTTTATGTTACAAAACATCTTTAGAAATATTCAGGAGGAAATTTATCTGCTTTTAGTCCTAAATTAAAAATAAAGAATGCATTATTAGCTATGTCCCTCAGAAATATTTCTCTTGAAATTATTTCTTGTTTTCACCAAAATATGGTACCATAATTTCAATAAGAGGAAAATACGAGAACTGAATGAGGTCTTGTGATTGGATTTGCTTAATTCTACCTTGAAAATGAAAATATATTTCTTGTTACTTGGAAAAAAAATTACACAAAGAAATCAGTCACAGATGGCAAAGGAAAAGAAAAATATTTGGAGAGTGTGTTCCAAAAGCGCAGACTTCTTCTCCTCCCTTTTAGCCATATTTCTTTTATGCTAAAAAAAATCTCCAGGAAAGAATGATAAGTGGAATTTCATATCTATGGCATTGAAATTAATTACTAGTCAATATGGGTTAATTAAAAAAAAGGAGTTTCGTTTGAGGCAAAGAAAATATGAGGATTTTATAGAAACTTACCAGAAGCATTCCTGTCCTTGAGAGTGGTGGCTAGGAAGAAGCCCTTGAGTCTGATTCAAACAGAGTCTTCAGTGTCTTGGGGTCAGAGCAGGACAGGCTGTGTCCCTTAATAAACATTTTCACTGAACTCTACGAGGCCATGAAAATGTAGGGGCTTCCTGATGCCAATTCAGTAACCAAAGTTTACTAATCTAGCTGGAGTTTTAATTAAGTTTTGTCCAAGGAGAATCTGTACTTCCAAAGGGAAAAGGCATCCCCTCCTGAAGAATCAAGAAGGAAACAGGAAGCTATGAACAAGTTTAGTTATTTACTTTTTCTATCACATGCCCTTCTGTAAATACCACTAATATATACAGCTTTGAGCAAGCAAAGACTGTTCCTTCCATCCAGGCACATTGAGACTCAACAGGTGGTTTACAGGGTGACGTGTCTGAACACAGGTCAATTTCTATAGTGTTCTTTAACAGTAAGCCAGGCCGAACAAATACGCACTTGGTAAACAATTAACTTTCCAAGTACTGTTTATCTTGGGACTTTGTCTTGGTTTTTATTGTGGTTTAAGTAGCCCCTTTGCTATTCTCTCCACCAGGAGATCTCATTATTTTCTCCTTATTCGTTACTTTTTATTTTAAAGGCATTAATTAATTAATTAAGAAGTAAGAGCAATCAATACCTCTAGAATGATGTTAGTAATAAATAAATATTTCCAAACTGAGGCCTTTCAGTGGTAGGAGTTATTCTGAGGCTGTTAAATTCATATGTCCAGAACATTATTTGTGATTTGAAAAATCTTGCTCGATATGTTCTCTTCAGTCTTCTATTATTTTTTAAAAGACATTATTTGTTTATCTGGCAGAGAGAGACAGAGAGAGAGAGAGAACAAGAGAGCACAAGCAGGGGGAGCTGCAGAGGGAGAGGGAGAAGCAGACGCTCCGCTGAACCAGGAGCCCAATGCAGCGCTTGATCTGAGAACCCTGAGATCATGACCAGAGCCACAGGCAGAAGCTTAACTGACTGAGCCACCCAGGCGCCCGGCTCTTCAGGCTTTTATTTATTTTTTTTTAAAAGATTTTATTTATTTATTTATTTAACAGAGTCATACACAGCCAGAGAAGGAACATAAGCAGAGGGAGTGAGAGAGGGAGAAGCAGGCTTCCTGCCGAGCAGGGAGCCCGATGCAGGGCTCCATCCCAGCACTCTGGGATCGTGACCCGCCAAGGCAGACACTTAACAACTGAGCCACCTGGGCTCCTCTTTCTTCAGGCTTTTAAATGCATTAAGATGCTGTGGTTAATTTGGTTATTTAAAAAATAAGCTTTTGGAATTACTAATGTTCTGAGTAACATGCTTTGGCAAATGCTACTTAGCATTCCTTCTCTTATTCCTTTTTCATGGCTGTATCATTTCATGTGTGTGACTATCCAAATCTCCACAATCAATGCTGATCTTTGCTTGCATACTTGTTCTGTACTTCCAACAATTCGCTTTATAGTTTTATATAGATGTCTTGTTGGTTTCTTAAACTCACTATTTTTGAAGTATACTATTTTCTCCTTAATTCAATCTTTCTTTGTTGTTTAATACAATAGTTGCCAGTCATGTTTGACTATGGAACATTTGAATTGTGACTAATCCAAATGAGTATGAAATACACATTTCTACATTGAATTTATACATTGAAATGATCATATTTTGGATATACTGGATAAAGTAAGATATATTAAAATTAATTTTGCCTTTTTCTTTTTGATCTTTTAAATGTGGCTACTAGAAAATTTGGCATTACATATGTGTCTCTCATATTTTTATTAAATAGCACCACTCTCTACTTCCCTGTACCTCTCATCCAGGATCAGAACCTGGTGCCATATTGGATTTTTCAAATCCAAGACTTTTTCCATAATTTCTCTCGGATTCAACCTATCCTTTCATTGACATAGCCAGCACTTTGCCTTGTGATCATCACCCCTGGACCATCTGTCCCCAAATTATCATTCTTTCCCTTTTATTTAAACTCTTTTGCTCTGACACCCATCAATATATTCAAAGTGTGTTCCTCTGATGTTCTTCTGGAGACATAGCCACATGTGTATAATTTCTGTGCACATGAAGTAACATTTTTATATGTTCTTATTTAATAGAACTGTCAGTAGATTTTCCATTTACAATTTTTATTTTCCATCTGATGTCTGTATGCTTCTTTTCTCTCTTCTTCTTTTTTTTTAAAGAAAGCTCTATGCCCAATGTGGGGTTTGAACTTACCACCCTGAGATCAAGACTCACATGCTTCTATGGCTGAGGCAGCGAGGCACCCTCCATTCTGCTCCCCCCCCCCTTTTTTTTCATTTTTAACAATTTTTTGAAGTATTTTTGTTGTGTGTACAAAGAGTTAGCATTAGGGTAGGTATGGTGGATATCTGCATTTAAAGTAGGTGTCTTAGATGACCCATTCAAAGAGGTTCACTCAACCCAACTTAATCCTTTGTGTGCTTACAGAAACATGGGTAGAACAGATTGAGGGCATATTTCTGGAAGAGAACGAGCTGGTTTGAGCAGATAAGAATGAGATGGTAAGAACGAGAAGCCTGGCCAGATTTTCTCAGATGGCTCCAGGAGAACCACTGGTGGACCCATCTTGGTCTCTTGGAAGCAATGAGGCAAAAGACTTATTTTTTAACTTACATTTTATGTCAGGGTTTAAAATTCAAAAGGTTCAAAAGGGTACACAAAGTTCTTGCTTTCATTCCTATTTTTCAGCCATTTACTTAACCTCACTGAAGACATCCAACTTCACCAGGGTGTGTGTGTGTGTGTGTGTGTGTGTGTGTGTTTCCAGAGATATTTTATGCATACACAATCAAATATTCAGGAATGCTATACTTTCTTTTTAATACAAATGATAGATTACTGCACATTCTTTTTCTGTATTTTGAATTTCCTATTTAATATATCTTGGAGATTATTCTAAAAGATAAACTTTTTCAATGAAGTTATAAGGATTTGCTCTATATTTGCTCTAAAAGCCATATTAAAAATAAGGTTTTTTCCTGTGTGTGCTGTAGTTACTTGTTTTTATTTTAAATTTTTATTTATATTTTACTAGTTTTTATTTTAATGTTAAGTCATTAAATTTCACATTATTTTAAAGTTAAAAATATTTAAAAAGTTGATACAGACCACTAGATGGTGCTGTCATCACAAAGAAATGAAATCTATACATATTTAAAAAATAATTTGCAGATTGTACGAAAAAAAAAAACCCCAGCTACTATAGAACTGTATAAAGTAAAAAGGATAAGCTAAACTTCTGAGAACTATTCCTTGAAGGTAGTCACTGATGACACAGAGATTTTTCTTTTCAGTTATTTTATCTATATATCTATATATTTCTATATATCTATATACTTTTTTCTATATATTCCTTTATAAAAAATCCCATTCTTAATGTTATTTTGAAATATACTTTTTTTAACCTAATAATATATAATGGCTCTCTTTCCATGTCAGTACATATCATTAATTTCATTCTTCAGTAGAATTTGTTGCATTGTTTTAAATGGTGAAAACATTATGTTATAAATTTTTTTAAAGATTTTGTTTATTCATTTGACAGACAGAGAACACAAGTAGGCAGAGAGGCAGGCAGAGAGAGAGGAAGGGAAGCAGGCTCCCCGCTGAGCAGAGAGCCCGATGCGGGGCTCAATCCCAGGACCCTGAGATCATGACCTGAGCCGGAGGCAGAGGCCTTAACCCACTGAGCCACCCAGGCGACCCTATGTTATAAATTTTTAAAAAGATTTCATTTATTTATTTGACAGAGAGAGACACAGAGAGAGAGGGAACACAAGCAGGGGGAGAGGGAGACGGAGAAGCAGGCTTCCCGCCAAGCAGAGAGCCTGATACGGAGCTTGATCCTAGGACTCTGGGATTATGACCTGAGCCGAAGGCAGACACTTAACGACTGAGCCACCCAGGTGCCCCTAAGATGTTATCATTTTACACTTTATTTGTATAATTATAATAATTTTTAATGTTACTTTTATTTGTTATAATTGATTTTATCTCTAGTAATAGATATTTAGATTGTTTCTGGATTTTTGCAGATACACACAACTGCCCTTGCACATTCATCTGGGTATAGTAGGTGTGAAGTCTATGTTGACATCATTTCTCTCAGAAATTTAAAGGCATGATCTATGAATTAAAGCTCCTAGCATTGCTGTTGAGTAGTTAAATATATTTTAATCTTGATTCCTTTTAAACCCTTGGAATCTGATCTGTTCTCTCTCTGCTCATCCTCCCTGTTTCTCTTTCTATTCTTTAGGGATCATTTCTTTCTTTTTTTTTTTTTTTTAAGATTTTATTTATTTATTTAACAGAGACAGAGCAAGAGAGGGAACACAAGCAAGGGAAGTGGGAGAGGCAGAAGCAGCCTTCCTGCTGTCACTTTTAATTTTACTATTCAGAAATAGCCACTTCTAGTATCTTGATGTATAAGAGATCATTTCTTTTGAGCATCCTTGATAATGTCCCTAGGTGCAGTTCCTTTTCCCAAACACTGTTCGGAGGCCCTCAGTGAGCCCTTTCAGTCTGGAAATGTGTGTCCTTCCATTTCAGGAAATGCTCCTGCATTAGTTCTTCGATAATTTTCTCCTCCCTATTTTGTTTTCTCTCTGAAAAACTCCCATTATTCGATGATCTGTCTCCAAGACAGATTCTCTACTTGCAAAAAATGTTTTTTCTCTTCTGTTCTTTTACTTTTGGCTTTGTTCTACCCTGCTTTTTGCCCTCAACTTTATTTTCCAGGCTCTTCTATTGGTTTGTTATTTCTGCTGTCATGTCTCTTTTTAAAAAAAAATTAATGTGCTATTTTATAGATGACATTGAGAATGAGAAGGCAGTGATTTGGGCTGTGGTACTAAAATGAGGTTCAGATAATGTCTTTATCATTTTTGTTCATGATTAGACCAGGTGTGATATGATGGCGAGAACGCTGATTAAAGAGTCAGGAGGTTGATGTTCTTATGCCAGGTATGCAATAATCAATAGTGTTGGTACGTCTCTGGGGCTTTTCCCTCATTTATTTGTTAATTTATTCAGCAAAGATTTAGTATATTCAGCTACTACTGTAAGTCAGGCACTGGGTTATAAAAAGAAAGGATTAGACCAGATGATGTCAGAAGTATTTTCTTCATTCTGAAATTCTAAGGCTAACCCTCTTGAATTCTACCTCTTAGATATCTCTTCAATGGGTTCCTTCCTTTATTGTCCTCCTTCTACCACCTTACCCTCTATTGAGTTGACTTCTGTAACAATTTCTTAGCTGGTTTTTCTGATGTCATAGCAGGAAAGACTAGGGAAGAAGGAGAGAGAAGCCCAGGAGAAGGCAGGATTCAGTGAACCTGTGGGATTATGGGGGTTCCCTGGCTTTACCCTATATTTTTGCTGTCATATTTTGAATTTAATAAAACTTTCTCCTTTTTTAGTAGATTCACTGGCATCCCTAGTTTGCCTGGGACTGAGAAGTTTCCAGGAATAGCAGGCTTTCAGTGCTAAAACTGAGGTATTCTTGGACAAACCAAGAAGGCTGGTCATTCTGCCTCTGGATACTCTTTTGGTAGCGGCTCACCCTCCCCTCCCCATTGCAATATTGGACCCCCCCCCCCCCCGAGAATGTTATAGATTTTTAAAAAGCCTTTGTTTTTCACAGTATCATGTGTTGTCTCTATTTTCTTTGCACTTTTTTGGTTTACTTCTTTTAGTCTTTCTTTTACGGAGGAGAGTTTCCACAAATGTCTTGCAATTTGTAATTGGCTGATCCTATTTAAGAGTGTTGACTGGAAGCTCTAGGAGAGTTGGGTTTTACTGCAGGGGGATTGGGGAAGAACCTCGTATATCACTGTAAGATTACCAAATTTCAGTCTAGAGCTCTTTTTTCTTGGGCTGGTTAGTTTTCTCAAACAGAAATTGTCCATGGTCTACTGGGCAGCCATCATCATGTGGGGAGCAGGAAGCTAGTGGAGAAAATGGACTGGAATGGCAATGGTGGGTGAGCAGACTTCCACTTACCGGGCCGTTTTCAGTATGGGGCTTTGCTCCATTGGTGCTTGATGTCTTTGTGGCTAGGTACTCTACGGTTCACACTTTTCAAGAATGTTAGCCTCTTGTCGTCTTCTACTGTTGCTGGAGAGAGATCTTCTCCTCACTGTGTTGGAAACTAGTAGTTTCTAGGAGTGAAACTACTCTTTTTTATGATTTCCAATTAATTCTTCAGGTTTCAGCTTCAAATACTCTTAAGTCCCCTTGTCTTATTCCAAAGACTTTACAATGGCCTCCAAGGTGTCCTAGTGACTTCCTGACCATCCCCTAAGGCCTGTCCTCAACTATTCCCCACATCAACCTAGACCCCGGCATGCCAGGCACAGTCCCCGTTCAAGACATTTATATTTGATATACCGTTTCCCCACAGGTACCCAGATGGTAGGCTCCCTCTACTCCTTCAATCTTTGGTCAGATGAAAACCTTAGCAAGGGCTTTCCAGACCACTGTATTTTAAAGTGTGTTCCTACCCGCAGTACTGCCTACCTCTGTTCTGATTTTTTTTCACTGTCCTTACTGCCATAGAATATAAATATAATATATAATTGAATATATCATAATGTAGTATATTATAATTGCATATTATATACTATTGTATTTTAATATATATTATCCCCATATTATATATTTCCATATTTTTATAAGCACCTATTAGGAGATTAGCTCCATGAGGATAGGCATTTTTGCCTCTTATTTCATACTATTTTCCCAATGAACAGGAGAGCTTGACAATTTGAATGATCTGCCCTGCATTTTCACTTTTAGTGATACCTGGTGCCTTAACTCTTGGGTTATTCCGGGGCAAAGCAAACAGGCATGATTCTTCCTACTTGCCAACACTCCACCGGCCCCTGCCCATTGGCACTTAATTTGTAGATGTTTGGCATGTACCATAGTTACTGTTTTCCTATCTGCTTTCTAGATCTTATAATTTATGATCTTTTCTTTTTTTCTGCTGTTGTCTTGTTTCATGTTCTCTTTGTACTTACGAATTTATGCCTTAAAAAAAACATCCTATACTGTAATTTCAGTGGGGGTTTGGGAAAGGATGGAGAAAGACACATGTGCTCAACTCATAAAATTTAAGCCCTAAAGCATCTCTTTGCATATTTTGGCTACTTGCATTTAGTTTTGTGAAGTGTTTGCTTGTGTATTTTGCTCAAGTTTCTTCAATGGTGCTCTTCTTTTGCTGTTTGATTGTGACTACCTTTGAAAATTAAGGAAATGAGATTTCTGTCATTTGTGCTGCAAAGCTTTCCCTCAGAAACGTTTGGACTTCTTGTGACTGTGGGCCTCCTATTTCATGACATTTTATCTATCTTTTCCTATATATCAATTGTTTTCATTCTTTGATTCCATTTCTGAATTCTTTAGTATTTTTTACTGATCTGCTTATTTGTTGTTAGTTTTGTTTATAGCTTTGTATTTTGTAATAAAATCTCAGACTTACATAAAGTACATAAGAATAACACAAGGAATTCTTTAAATGTTTACATTTTGCCACATTTCCTTTATCTTTCTGTTATTGTTATTGCTGTTTTTTTGAACCATTTGGGAGTAAATTATAGACATAATGATAATTTACTCTCAAATACTTCATTGTGTATTTCCTAAAGCTCAAATTGCCTTGGTATGATTATCAAAAGCAGGAAATTATCATTGATTCAATGCATCCATCTTAACTAAAGACCCTATTTAAGTTTTGCAATTTTCCTAATAATTTACTTTATAACAAAAGAAAGAAAAAAGGAAAAAGAAGTCCCTTGCCCAGGATCAAATATAGGATTGTGCTCTGCATTTAGTTGTCATGCGTCCCTAGTCCATAATCTGGAGAGTTTCTTAGTACTTTTGGTGTGTTTTATGACCTTGGCATTTTGAAGAGTACATTTTCTCCATTGAGGTTTGTCTGCTATTTCCTCATAAGGCACAGTTTATGCTTTTTGGGTGGGAACACAAGAGTAAGGTTGAGTACTTCACAGAGATGTTAACATTGATCATTTGGTTATAGTAGTGTGTCTGATGGTTTTTTCCACTCTAAGGAGACTTTGAGACTATATAAATATTCTGTGGTTTATGACAGTAGGTAGTGTAGAGACAGCCACCATCAATTCTTTCTATATTACAAGTGTACTCCACTCTTCACATCAGGAGGTGAAATCTAATTTTCCTCTGTTGAATCTGGGCTGCCCTCAGTGATCCAGTTGACTAATAGGATGAGGTGGAAAGGATGTTCTGGTGCTTCTAAGGTAAATCATAAGGCGCTTGGCAGCCTCCACATGAAACTCTTGAAAGACTTGCTCTTCGGACATGCCCTCTCAGAACTCAGCCACCATGCTGTGAGAGGCCCAGGCTCCCTCGAGATGTCCTATGCAGGTGGTCTGGGGGAGTGCTCTAGCAGAACTCCTTGCTGAGAGTCAACATCGACAGCCATTTTTTAGTAAGTCATTTCAGAGGTTCGACCCATGTGATAACTCCTACCCCAGAAGCCATCTGACTGCACTCATACAAGTGATTCCAAGTCAGACCCACGCAGCTGGGCCCTGTTTAAACACAGGACTATGCAAGGTAATAATGCATTTTTGTCTTAAGCCTCTAAATATGGGTTGATCTGTCGCATAGTACTAGGTACGTGAAACAAAAATTATCCGGAATTGAGGGGACCTGGCTGGCTCATTCTGAAGAGCATGTGAATCTTGATCTCAGGGTCGTGAGTTGGAGCCCCACATTGGATGTAGAAATTACTTAAATAAAATAAAACTTTAAAAATTGCCTGGAATTGAGATTTTGTTGTAACAGAGACCTAAGACTTGTGGCGTTAGCTTTGAGACTAAGCCACAGGTGAATACTGGAAGGCCTTGAGGCAACGATTAGCAAAACCTGAAGGACAGTGGGGAAGTTATTGTTGGAAACAGGAAGAATGAGAACTCTTGCTATGTAATCTTAGAAAGTTTGGCAAAAATGTGGCCTGCAGATATGTGGGAAGTAGAAACGAACTAAGAGATTTGGCCAGGGAGACTTTCCATGTACCATGTTGAAAGTGTCATCTTGTTTCTTTTAGCAACATACACTAAAGTAACAGATGTAGAGAGATGAGCTAGGAAAAGATACTTAAGTTTTTGGACAGTTTCCCGGGAAGTAAAATTTTCTTAAGATTATAAGGAGCCCTGGGTAAAGATCAAAGCTAGAAAATTACTCGTAATTCTGGTGACAGAATAAAGCTAGAATTAAAGCTGTAGCTATATCACCCCTCGCTGAGCCGTCAGATGGAAGTGTGGGCCTTGTAGACTCTGTCAGGTGGACATTAGGTCTCCTGAAAATCTTAAGGGCATCTTCCCACAGTACCCTGACTCTCAGGCAGGTAGAGAAGGCATGTCTTAAAGAGATTTTGTGTAAAAGGAGTGAACACCAATATTAGTAGGGAATATGTTAAGTTTTCAAGCAGTAGTTACAAGCACAGTTTGCCTGGGTCGACAGGACAAAATAGTTCAAAATGAAAAGGTCCTGAACTTCTTCAGGAGGGAAAGAGTTTGAGAAAGCTTCTCAGCTACAAAGCACAATTTCTTATAGAAAAGGAAGGTCGACTCAAAATGAAGAGCTAAGAGTCCAGGGGGTAGAATCAAGACTCATGGAGAACCACTCCCGGGGAGAAGATTAGCCCCCAATCAAAGAACTAGTGGCATGTGTCTTCCAGGATTTCAGAATTCTGTGAACCAGGCACAGCTCTGTGCCTCCTGATAGTTCCTCCACTTCCATCCTGTTTCTTTCCTTCTTTTTAAAATTTTATTTATTTATTTTATTTATTTGACAGAGAGAGAGATCACACGTAGGCAGAGAGGAAGGCAGAGAGAGAGAGAGAGGGAAGCAGACTCCCTGCTGAGCAGAGAGCTCAACGTGGGGCTCGGTCCCAGGACCCCAAGATCACGACCTGAGCCGAAGGCAGAGGCCTAACCCACTGAGCTACCCAGGCACCCTCTTCCCAGATTTTTAAAAACACTTATTTGGGAATGCTCCCTCTCAGCACCTTGTGACCATCCTATTAAAAATCCAAGCCACATGGAGAGGTGTTTTGCAGGTGCTCTGGCTTATACCCTTAGCTAACAGTCAGCATCAACTGCCAACCATGTGAGTGGACCATCTTGGACATGTATCCCAGATGAATCTTCAAATGATTCTAGCTGCAACCATTATTAAGCTATTGTTACAGGAAAAATTCCAAATAAGAACCATATGAAAAATCCCAAATAAGCTGAGCCCAGTCAAGTCACAAAACCATTGAAGATAATTTTTTGAGTTACTAAGTTTTCTTTTTGTTTCTTTTGTTGTTGTTGTTGTTGTTGTGTGTTAGTTTTAGCACACCTGTTTACTTTTGAATCAGTACTAAAGGGGTCACCGCTGTAGAATCATAATACATTTTAGGGCCGGTTTCCCATTACAGAACCCATATCCCCATGGGTTGGATGTACAGGCTCTGGAGTCAGACTGATTCTATCTCAACTACTTCTGAAGGTATCCTTGAATGGTATTTAACTGTTATGTTTCTTACTTTCTTATTTACAAAGTAGTATAATGAAAATACCTATTTCATATGGTTGCTTGTGGCATTCATGAAATAATGAATGTAAATTGTTTAATAGAATTCCTAGCAATTTATCAGGGCTCAATAAAGATTAGCTATAATTATTACTCTTCTTTTTTAGATTTTTTTAGAACTTCTAATCTCATTAGAGAGTTCATTAAAACATTGCCTCTATGAAGTTAATTGATATGTTTTTCTATATTATATTGTTCAAACGTCTTTGGAGTGTTTTAATTTTTATTGGAAATTATTTAGACTGAATATATTAAATAAACATTAGTTTAGATCTACAATCTGTTAGAGAAAACCCAAGGGTCTGGTTGTGTTTTGTATGGAAAATCTTCCATTTTAGGCATGTTAATTGATTTGTGTCCCCTGTGTTATATAATACTCCTGGGGGAGGGTTAGGAGAGCACCCAGTGATCAAATATACTAACAGTTCTTCAGTAAAATTTATGAGTATTTACACTGAGAAGAACATAAAATGACTAAAAGTAGTCTCTCATTAATCTAGGTCATATTTCATTACCAAATGAATCATTTCGGGTCATATTTCAGTGCCAAATGAATTATGGAAAAACACTGAATTTTCAGAGTAGTTGTTGGATCTCAGGGTTGTGACTGATGGATTTTAGACCCACACACTTTCTTTATGTCAGTTCTGGAAACATAGAGTTGGAGGCCAATGGCCCATAATCAGTAGCTGGAGTGAAGGGAGTGGACTTGCCCAGTAAGACACGCAAAGGGACTAGGAAACATCAGCGTGATGTTCTTGCTGGGTTTCTTAGAACACTCTTTTCAAATTTTTTTTCAGACCATTCAGTTTTAAAAACTGTATGTTTGTATGTTTTTCTTATTTCTTGGGTTTCCTTTTCTTTATTCCTCATGAGTTTTTTTTTTTCCAAAATAAGAGCAAACTAATGACTAAAGTCAATTGCTGAGGTTCTTTTTTGCAGAACAACTTAAATCCGCCCAACGTAGACAACCCAGAATGTTACAGAGCCAATGATTCAGACAGAGTATCACAAACCTGAAAAAAGTTAACTTAAAATATGACCTCAAACCTCTTGGAAAAAAAAAAATAGAGAACCTGGTGAAAATGTCAATTTGTTGATTTTTTTTTTTTTTTTTTTAGCTGCACCAATTGTTAATGAAACCCAGGATAACATATCATTGGGTAGAGGACAGTACCCTCAGGCATATTCTTCCTCAAGTACCTACATTTCAAATTAGAGAGTCACAAACTTGTGAATACCTATTGGGTATTATTCAAAGGATGGCCAGAGCTTTATGCCTGCCTCTTATTTTATGGTTTGGAGGAAAAATTGGCAAATATCATCTATGTAGGTGGGTGTGAATGAGGTGGGAGATGATCAAGGGAAAATGACAAGTCAGAGAGGTGGAAATGTGATCTCTGTGTTTTTAGTAAATCCACGGAGCTAGAAAAACACGTGATATTTAGTTAGCAACAACAACAGTAACAGTTGTGATCCTTAAACTTTTCATCCCAGAATTTGATAAAAACTGTGGCTCCCCCCCCATAAGACGTACTGATGCATGTCCACCCAATTTTGCACACCATTTTGATGATTTACATATTAATTAACTCATCCACTTACCCTGCCTGCTTTAAATGAAATCTGATTCTTATCCAAACTGAGATACAAATACTTGCCCTCTTTGCTCTAACCTTAGGATAGTAAAAAGGAAAAGATACAGAATAAATTAAAAAATGGCTCTAGCACTTAATGATAATATTTATTATGGCTTAATTTTAGAATATTAGGATATCCTGATTACTTTTAGCCATTGGAAAGGGATTAAGAGAAAGTTTCTTTTTAAATTATAATTTATAATAGGTTAGAGAATTAATCTAACATTATAGGCAATTTAAGAGTATGGAAAATTACTTAATAGGATTTACTGTGCACTCTTTAATGCATTTCCTTTTAGTTTTCTCCTCAGTTCAAGAAGTAAACATTTCAAAATATATAAAAGTAAGGAGAATATGATGACAAGTCCCTGATATCCATCACCCAGTGTGGCAGATACTATTTTTTATTATTATTTTTTATTTTTTTATTATTTTTTTAAAGATTTTATTTATTTATTTGTCAGAGAGAGCTCGAGCGAGCACAGGCAGACAGAGTGGCAGGCAGAGGCAGAGGGAAAAGCAGGCCCCCTGCCAAGCAAGGAGCCCCATGTGGGACTTGATCCGAGGACGCCGGGATCATGACCTGAGCCGAAGGCAGCCGCTTAACCAACTGAGCCACCCAGGTGTCCCGATACTATTTTTAAAAGATGCCTGGAACAATATTTCTACCTCCAATGCTATTCTTCCAATGTGACCTTGCCACTCTGCCATTAAAAAGTGGAATCTATGATCCTTCCACTTGACCTGAGTAGACCATATGTCTAGAATAGACTGAAGGGATGCGGAGTACTGTCTAGAGAGTAACAGAGAACATACTCCGCCTGCTGGTTTCTGCCGGGACACCTGCCCAGGACCTTGGCTACCATGTAAGAAGTTTGTTTTCTCTAGGGTCAACAAGTGTAGAAATCACCTGAGAACGAGAGAAAGCAAAGAGATGAGGGAAGAAGAGGAAGGAGGGACACACTTGAAGAGTCCCAGCTCTCCCAGCATGCAGCTGTTCCAGTGGAGAAGGAAGCCAGGTGTGGCACCATCTGATGCGCTGCAGGAGAGACCCAGAGGGAGACTGTTATCCCAGTCGGCTAGCAAATCTGCCAGCAAAATAATGATCATTATTGTTTTGAGACCCTGTTTCCCAACAGTGTATTAAAAAGCTATAGCTAGCTAGAACACCTAGATATAAAATTATTAACAGATCTCTGTATTTGTTCATCTAATTTTTTTCTTTGCAGAGAATTTTCTTTTATTTTTTTAAAGATTTTATTTATTTATTTGACAGAGAGAGAGAAAGAGAGAGAACAAGCAGGAGGAGCGATAGGTAGAGGGAGAGGGAGAAGCAGGCTTCCAATGAGTAAGGAGCCAGTTGTGGGGCTCCATCCCAGGACCTTGAGATCATGACCTGAGTTGAAGGAAACCGCTTAACCAACTAAGACGCCCAGGCGCCCCTGCAGGAGAGTTTTAAAGCAAATCTCAGACCATGATATTTCACCCCTGGTTCATTTTCTATTCCTAAATATTAGGGCCTTTCCTCCCCACATAATATAATATGTAAAATATATTTACATAATGTAATAACCAGACCATACTAAAAATTCTGCTATTGTATCTAAAATATTTTTTACCCTTATTTTGTTTAAATCAGATTACAAACAAGATCCACAGTTTACATATGATTATTGTATCTTATCTTTTTCATATTGAATAATGCCAACTTTTTAAAAAAAGTCATTGACTTGTAGAAAATACTATATTTATATCTTATAAATACTTTAAAATACAGTGTATATGAATTTGTGACAAGCACTCTGTAACATAATGAGCATTTTTCATATTGCTATAACTTCATAACTATACCTGTTAATGGCTACCATACATACCATTGACCTACTACACTTTGCTTTGCTCACTCATTCCCCTAAAGTTGGACATTTGAAGAACTATCTGTACCTATTCCTTTCCTAGTGTATTCACTGTTATCAAGTTTATGAATTAATATTTTTACTGGACTCTGAATTATTTCCTTAAGACAAACTTTCAGAGATGAAATTATTAAGTCAAAATTCTTTTAATATTTTTAGGGTGCCTGAGTGGCTTAGTTGGTCAAGCATCTGCTTTCAGCTTAGGTCATGATCCAGGAACTTGGGTTCCTTGTATAGTGGGGAGTCTGCACCTCCCTTGCTCACTGCTCCTCCCCTGGCTTATACTCTATTGCTGATGCTCTCTCAAATAAATAAATAAAATATTTTTTAAAAAGTTCATTTAATATTTATAGAACTTGTTAAAGAGAAATTATATCAGACACTTGTTTTAAGATGGCAGGACAGATTTTTATTTGAGTTATGGCAATAAGGGAGAGAGAATTTGGTATAAAACTGACCTCAACTCAGAATGTAGCAAGGGTAGCTGGGGATGTAGAGCTGATATGCACAGTGAGGAATCATTGGATAGAAAATTACTGGGGTGCCTGGTTGGCTCAGTTGATAGAACATGTGGCTCTTGGCTCTTGAAATTGGGGACATGAGTTCAAGCACTACCTTGGGTGTAGAGATTACTTAAAAAAATTTTTTTTTAATTACTAGGAGGAACTTGATTAGACATTAAGGGTGAGAGGAAGATTAGAAATGGATAGTAGAGAAGATGAGGAATTTGATTAGGTATGCAGGGCAGGGGACTTCTTGCTAAACTGGACTCAGCAAGCCAAGGACGATAAGCCAAGGTAAAAGCCTTGTTGAAAAGACAGCTCGGAGGAGCCTGGTTTGGCCAAAAAGGAAGTCTTCAGCCACATGCAGAAGAATGAAACTGGACCATTTCCTTACACTACACACAAAAATAGACTCTAAATGGATGAAAGACCTCAATGTGAGAAAGGAATCCATCAAAATCCTTGAGGAGAACAGGCAGCAACCTCTTTGACCTCAGCTGCAGCAACTTCTTCCTAGAAACATTGCCAAAGGCAAGAGAAGAAAGGGCAAAAATGAACTATTGGGACTTCATCAAGATCAAAAGCTTTTGCACAGCAAAGGAAACAGTCAACAAAACCAAAAGACAACTGACATAATGGGAGAAGATATTTGCAAATGACATATCAGATAAAGGGCAAGTATCCAAAATCTCTAAAGAACTTATCAAACTCAACACCCAAAGAACAAATAATCCAATCAAGAAATGGGCAGAAGACATGAACAGACATTTCTGTAAAGAAGACATCCAGATGGCCAACAGACACATGAAAAAGTGCTCCACATCACTTGGCATCAGGGAAATACAAATCAAAACCACAATGAGATACCACCTCACCCCAGTCAGAATGGCTAAAATTAACAAGTCAGGAAACAACAAATGTTGGCGAGGATGTGGAGAAAGGGAAACCATTCTACACTGTTGGTGGGAATGCAAGCTGGTGCAACTGCTCTGGAAAACAGTACAGAGGTTCCTCAAAAAGTTGAAAATAGAGCTACCCTATGAACCAGCAATTGCACTACTGGGTATTTACCCTAAAGATACAAATGTAGTGATCCAAAGGGGCATGGGCACCAGAATGTTTATAGCAGCAATGTCCACAATAGCAGAACTATGGAAAGAACCTAGATGTCCATCAACAGATGAACGGATAAAGAAGATATGATTATATATATATATATATATATATATATATATGATGGAATACTATGCAACCATCAAAAGAAATGAAATCTTGCCATTTGTGCTGATGTGGATAGAACTAGAGGGTATTATGCTGAGTGAAATAAGTCAACCAGAGAAAGATAATTATCATATGATCTCTCTGATATGAGGAATTTGAGAGGCAGGACAGAGGTTGTGGGGGGTAGGGAAGGAAAAAATGAAGTTGTGATCGGGAGGGAGACAAACCGTAAGAGACTCTTAATCTCACAAAACAAACTGAGGGTTGCCAGGGGGAGGGGGGTAAGAAGAAGGTGGTTGGGTTATGGACATTGAAGAAGGTATGGGCTATGGTGAGTGCTGTGATATGTGTAAGCCTGATGATTCACAGACCTGTACCCCTGGGGCAAATAAAAATTATATGCTAATAAAAATAATAAAAAAAGAAGAAAATGGTAAAGAAAAGAAAGGGAAAAAAAAGAAAAAGGAAGAAGTCCTTGTGGACTCTTGGTACATATGATCAAATTACTTTATAAAACTAGGATACTAGGGGAGCCTGGGTGGCTCAGTGGGTTAAAGCCTCTGCCTTCAGCTCAGGTCATGATCCTAGGTTCTTGGGATCGAGACCTGAATCTGGCTCTGTGTTCAGTGGGGAGCCAACTTTCGCCTCTCTCTCTGCCTTCCTTTCTGCCTACTTGTGATCTCTGTCTGTCAAATAAATAAATAAAATCTTAAAAAAAACCTAGGATACTAGCAACAGAGGACCATGTTACCAACATCACATCATTCATTTTTTTAAAAGATTTTATTTATTTATTTGAGACAGAGGGAGAGAGAGCACAACCAGGAGGAGGGGAGGAGGGAGAGGAAGAAGCAGGCTCCCTGATGAGCAGAGAGTCCAATGTGGGGCTTGATCTCAGGACCCTGAGATCATGATCTGAGCCGAAGGCAGACACTTAACTGACTGAGCCACCCAGGTGCCCCCACATCATTAAATTAAAAAACAAACAATTTCTTAGATAAAAATGGCACCACTTGGGCCACTCTTTCTGTCAAATAAATAAATCTTTTTTTTAAAGGATTTTATTTCTTTATTTGATATATATAGAGAGAGCACAAGTAGGCAGAGTGGCAGTCAGAGGGAGAGGGAGAAGCAGGCTCTCCACTAAGCAGGGAGCCCAATATGGGGCTCCATCCCAGGACCCTGTGATCATGACCGAAGGCAGCAGCTTAACCGACTGAGCTACCCAGGTGCCCCAAATAAATAAATCTTAAAAAAATAAAAAAGGTACCAAGTATTGGCACATGGTACATAGAAGAACTTTGAAAATATTGCTAAATGAGAGAAGCCAGTCACAAAATATATATATATTATATTATATGAAATATCCATAATAGGTAAATCTATAGAGATAGGAATTAGGTTAGTTATTGCCCAGGGTTGGGTGTTTTGGTTAGAAATATGGGGTTTCTTTTTGGGGTGGTGGAAACATTCTAAAATTGATTGTGGTGATGGTTGTGCAACTTTGTGGATATACGAAAACCCATTGAGTTATACACTTTACTGTTTATTTTTTTTAAGTTTGTTTTTCTTAAGCAATTTCTACATCCAATGTGGGGCTCAAACTCATGACCCTGAGATCAAGAATTTCACTCTTCTCTGACTGAGCCAGCCAGGTGCCCAGAATTATACACTTAAATAATGAATTATATGGTATGTGAATTATGTCTCATCAAATTGTTATATAAGAAAGGTGGTATTGCCTTCTTGAGTGTTTTTGAATTTTGTTCGTTATTAATAAGGTTGAAAATGTTTCCATCTGCTTGGTTTCTAGCTTTATTTCCTCTTTAAAAAGTTTGAACTAACTTAATAGATTTTAAAAGATTTTTCATTTAAAGATTATTAAAATGATCTTTTAATTGAAAACAATGCAAAGGATAAAAATATGAAATATAAATATACATAAAAATATAAAAGCACACATTTTAACAGAAAAATGTGCTATTGAATAATGAAACACTTATTTTAATCTTTAGGAAAACTGAGCAAATTACTACAATTGAGGTTGTTTTGCATGAATATAGATTAAAATGGCAATACCTAACTGCCAGACAATAGAAATCATAGCCAAATCCAAAATTCCTTAACTTAGAGATGGTCTGTATGACTGCCAAATCCAGTCAAATTTCTTCTTTCAACAGAAGAAATATTTTAATTCTATTTTACTATTATACTTAAGGCTAGTTTTCTCCTTTGAAATGTAATAGGTTGAAAAAAAACAAAAAAAGAAATGTAGCAGGTAGCTTCTAAAATGGGGTCTATTATGTATTTAACAACTCTATAACTTTATAGATGTGCACGTTTGGAATTATTTTCAGTAAAACAACAAGGACCAGAAACCAGAGGGTTGTGGAGGCAGGAACTTCATGGCGTGGAGCTTAATCTCAGAGCCCTGGTAATTGCCTTAAGGAACCTGAAACAAAATTATTTCTTTCAGCTGCTTTGCAGGTTTATCAAGTGGTATCCTGAGAGGACTCTGAGAGGTAATATTTATCCAATAATTAGATATTTAAGTACTTTTTGTGGTACTGCTTGGGATTATGTAACAACTCAGTCTCCTGCTTCATTAGACCCAAATCCCAGGTGAAACAAATCTCAAGCAAATCCCTTCGAGGGTATTTTCAACTTCATTTAATTTAGAGGAATCAGGAAAAGTAAAGAATGGATACTTGACTGATATGGGAATTAGACATTTCCGTAGGAGTTCTAGGAAAATCAGCCTTTTACAACTTGCTCTTCATTTTAGAGTTACAGTTCCAAGAGATACCCGCCACTCTCTGCCTGTGCCTCCCTCCCCAGCGTTCAGAATGGATGCTACCGTGGACAGAATTCTCAGATGTCCCATCCACTAGTGCCCACCTACGGCATAGTCCTCTGGGACCGTGAGAGTGACAGACTCCACCCCCATGATTAGATTATGGGACATTTTAAGGCTCTTTTAGCCTTAAAATGGGGAGATTATGTGGGTTGGCCTAAACATGAGTCTGTGAACAGCTGTTTTTCTCCAGCCAGTCACAGAAAGGAATTTAGAAATTCTTTTTTTTTTTTTAAGATTTTATTTATTTATTTGACAGACAGAGATTACAAGTAGGCAAGAGAGGCAGAAGCAGGCAGGGAGGGAGAGAAAGGAGGAAGCAGGTTCTCTGCGGAGCAGAGAGCCCGATGTGGGGCTCGATCCCAGAACCCTGGGATCATGACCTGAGCCGAAAGCAGAGGCTTTAACCCACTGAGCCACCCAGGCGCCCCAGGAATTTAGAAATTCTAAGTGTGAGAAGAATTTGACACACTGTGGAAAGGTTGGAGATCTCGGGAACCATGTGGCACAGAATTCAGAGTGGCATCTAGGAGCTTGTTGGGTCCAAAATCAAAGGAATGAGACTGAGACAAAGTGAAAGTTATGTAAAGCCTTATTCTATGCCAAACATTAGAAGTCAGACTGACCGGCCAGGGCCGCCTCCGAAGAGAGCTCGGACCCCTCGGTCTTACAGGCTAGTTTTATAGGGCCCAACCACAGACCTCTACGGATGTGGCTTTGGCTGATTGGTTGTCTTTTACCTGTCTGGCCTTATTTTGTGTGTGTTTTAGTAATGGTTACCTGGAACCGACTGCTGAGGCGTTTATTAAACAACAAAATGGCTATCTAGGCAATATGGAGTCATTCTGGCTAAGTAGGCCCAGGCAGGCCCTAGGGGTTTAACAGATTTTAACATGAAATCAGCCCCAACAAGCTGAAAGTGGTTCCTGGCCAACAGCCTGCCAGGAAATCAGGACTCGGTTTACCAACTACAAGGAACTGAATTCCGCAAGAATGAATTTGGGGGCGCCTGGGTGGCTCAGTGGGTTAAAGCCTCTGCCTTGGGCTTGGGTCATGATCCTGAGGTTCTGGGATCAAGCCCCGCATCAGGCTCTCTGCTCAACAGGGAGCCCGCCTGCCTCTCTGCTTACTTGCAATCTCTGTCAAATAAATAAATTAAATCTTAAAAAAAAAAAAAAAAGAATGAATTTGGAGGTGGATTTTCTCCCTGGGCTTAGTACGAGAACTCAGTCCAGATGATAGACCTTGATTTCAGCTTTGTGACGCTTTGAGTAGAGAATCCTGTCATGCCATGCCAACCTTTTTACCTTTCAACGTAAGCTAATAAATTGTTTTTTTCCTGTTGTTGTTTTTTAATTTGTTCTTCAAAAATTTTAAATACAGAATAATTCGAACTTATAAGGAGATTCAGAAGATTATATTACACATCACTCAGATCTTTTGTGCCGTATTTACATGAGATCTTTTCTTACACTTGTTTCCTTTTTTAAAAAATTGTGCTAAGAACATAATATAAAATTTTACCCTCTTAACCATCTCTCTTTTTAAGAAGGCTCCGCACTACACGGGGCGGAACCCACCATGCTGAGACCAAGAATCAGACACTTGACTGAGTCACTCAAGCACCCACCTCTTGACCATTTAAAAAATATTATTTATTTATTTATTTGAGAGTCCACGAGTTGAGGGGGGGGCAGAGAGAGAGGGAGAGAGAGAATCTCAAGCAGACTGCGCACCGAGCCTGACACAGGGCTGGATCGCACCACCCCAAGATGGTAACCCGAGCTCAAATCAAGAGTTGACCACTTAACCAACTGAGCCGTCCAGGCGCCCCCTTCCTAACCATTTTTAAGTGTATAGTTCAGTAGTGTTAAGCGCATAACGCTGTTGTAAAACAGATCTCCAGAACTTTATCATCTCACAATTCGGAAGCTCTATAACCATGAAATAGCTCTCCATGCACCCTCCTCCCCCACTGCACCTCCCAGCCCCTGGTGCCCACCATTTTAGTTTCTGTTTCTGTAAATTTTACTGCTTTAGATACCTCTTAGATGTGGAATCATTCAGTGGGTGGCTGGCTTATTTCACTTAGCTTTAAGCCCTCAGGGTTTATCCATGGTGTAGCCTGTGACAACTGGTGTTGTTTTAAGCCACTAACTTTCTGGTATATATATATTAAAAAAAAATTTTTTTTAAATTTATTTATTTGTCAGAGAGAGAGGGAGAGAGAGGAGCACAGGCAGACAGAGTGGCAGACAGAGGCAGAGGGAGAAGCAGGCTCCCTGCCGAGCAAGGAGCCCGATGTGGGACCCGATCCCAGGACGCTGGGATCATGACCTGAGCCGAAGGCAGCCGCTTAACCAACTGAGCCACCCAGGCGTCCATATATATATATATATATATATATATATATATATATGATATATATATAAAAATATATATATATATAAAAATATATATATATATATTTTTTTTAACATATAATGTATTTTTGCTTCAGGGGTAGAGGTACTTTCTGGTATTTTTTATCCAGCAATAGAAATCTAATATGGATGCTCATCCATTTTCGCTTTATTAACTGTGTCTGTCTCTGATAAAAAGAAAAATGTTCCCGCAGTGTGATTTGTAGGTCACCTCACATGTGTCACCGTGGGAGGTGGGCCTGAGCCAGGAGTGATAGCGTCTCTGACTAGGGAGAACCAGGCTGCCACCGCAGGACCTCACACCCGGGGCAGGAGCCCACGCAGAGCTTGGAACCTTGAAAATCAGGTTTCAGAAACCTTGCGGGCGGTCCCGCTCTCATTAGTGACCTAAATGTTTATACATTGAACAAGTCCGTGTTTTCAGGTTTGGTGTGTAAGGCCTAATTCAACATCAGGGATAACTTAGCAACTGGTTTTCCATCCTGGAAGTACAAGTATATTTCTCTGGACAAATTCCCAGTGCTTCTGAGTTTTTCCTTTGGATGGCATAAAGCATGTATTTAATATTTAAAAAATGCTTAAAATTTGTGATTCGGTATCATATCCTAAAAAATCTTCGAAAATGAAAAGAGAAATCTATGTGAAAGTGATTTTTTTTTTTGGCCAAAATAGTTACATCGACCTAAAGTGTCGCTGTTTTGTGAGGTAATCTCCAATGCTTTAACTTCTCATTAACAGATTTCTAATAATTTACTTGGATAGATATCTACTTATATTGGATGACGAAGAGGCTCGTGTTTGCTTGTGAATGTCAACGTTTAAGAGGCATGAATTCTTAGGCAAATATATTCGATGTACTCAATGTTGCTCTTATTAGTTAGAAGAGAGATGTACATATATTCTAAATATTCCTTGTTGTAATATTTCACTTGATTATTGAAAAATATTCCTGCTCCTTTGACTTTTATTTATTCTAGTGAAAATCCACTAGAATCCACTCTTTTATTAATTGCCTAAAAGATTTCACCTGGGTAATAACTAGTTGGTGGAAATTTGGAACTTGGACTGTAGTAGAAGCTGCTAGGCCACCCATTTATTCTCTCTTTCTTCCTTAGTAACAGACCACTGTTTTTAATTGCATATGTGGCACAGAATAAAAGACACTTCCTGTCGCCCTGGCGGCGAGGTGTGACCGTATGTCCAGGTTATGGCCAATAAAATGGGAGTGGGTGTACTGCTTGGGATTTACGAGAAGACATCTGAAAGAGTAGAGATCCAGTTGGGAGGTGTCCTTTATGTTTCTCTTTCCCTTTCCTCCTCCTTATAACTGCTCAGGGAACGTGACACTGCGGTTGCAGAACTTCCAGGAGTCAACTGGGACCTGAAGTCATAAACTTGGATAGTGCGACAGCAAGATACGAAACTGTCCCTTATTGACACCACAGATCTGCCGTCAGAGCCATGAATTAGTCTTTGCTACGTTTCTCTTACATGAGAAACAAACTTTTACCTTCTTAAAAAGGCTAATATTTTGGTTTATTAGAGGCACCTGTGCCTAATCTTAGTTATCACAAGATAGAATCTAGGCTTGATCCTGAGAAAAATGTTCCACCTTCCCCCTTCTTCACCTGGTGAACTCCTCAGCCTTCATGTTTGAGCTCAGGTGTCATCATCACTGAGAAGCTGCCCCTGCTTTCCTCAGTCTGAGTCATGTTCCAAGGGGCCTTATACACATCAATCAACACTAGACATCAGTGAATTACTATCACTTCTTAGATGATGAAAATTTTTGAGGGTGAAGATAGTATACATACAAACATACACGTTTTTATATATTTACTTTATAATGCTCAAATATTTTTATTAATCTTTATTTTTTTAGTTTTATTGATACATAATCGATATTCCAAATCTGTTTTTTAAAGTCAACTTTACACACAACGTGGGGCTGGAACTCATGGCTCTGAGATCAAGAGTCACATATTCTACCAACTGAGCTGGCCACGTGTCCCTAGAATGCTTAAATATTAATAGAATTATCACTGTCATCCTGGAAAGAAAGAAGCAGCAGCCTCCTTGAACCCAGGAAAGCCACCCCTCCCTCCACAAACAGGAGCCCCTTCACACCAACCACACAAGGAAGCCCAAGCGGCCAGACCCAAAATAAAAATAAAAATAAGAGGAGCACGGGAAGATAGATGACAGCTCAATTAAATTTATCCTGGGTGCGCTGGGAGGCTCCGTCTCTCTGAAGACTCTGACTCAAAAGTAAAAATAAAATTTAAGGTGAGGGAGCCCACAGAAGAGATGATAGTTCAGTTAAGTCTGGGCTGGGAACACTTGGAGACTCTACTTCGGGTGTAAGAGTCAGAAATAAAAATTAAAAAACGAGAAAAAAAATATTAATAGGACTAAAAAATTATTGAATTCCAGCTTTATTATTTACTATTTGCATGAATTCAAGTAATATTCTCTCTGACACTAATTTTCCTCTTGGAGAATGGAGAAGTTAATATCTGGTTGATACAAGAACTGAATAATAAACAACAATAAACTTAAATAAAGCCCATTGCTTTGCATTTAGTGGGTATGGAGTAACTATTGATTCCTATCATCTTCTCTTAAAAGTAGCAAAATGGTGATCCATATGTATGTATTTATAACACTTAAGTAAAACTCAAATCAAAATATAAATTCAAAAACCTCTTTCCTAACCAAAAATTTCTGATAATCATCACAAATACAAAGAAAACTCGAGAAATACTGTAGCAAAAGTCAACCTCTGATTGCATTTTTGGCTTAGAGGATCATGGTTAATGATAGCCACGTATAAGAACCTCTTATAGGGGCACCTGGGTGGCTCAGTGGGTTAAAGCCTCTGCCTTCGGCTCAGGTCATAATCTCAGGGTCCTGGGATCGAGCCCTGAATCGGGCTCTCAGCCCAGCAGGGAGCCTGCTTCCCCCCTCTCTCTGCCTGCCTCTCTGTGTGCTTGTGATCTCTCTTTGTCAAATAAATAAATAAAATATTAAAAAAGAACCTCTTACACATAAAATAAAGAGAAGCAGAATTCATTCACTTAAAATTAGTGCTGAGAATATCCTCCTATAACGGATTACATGATGGATCACATCACTCATCTGTGAGGTGCAGTGACGGAACAGCGCCACAAGAGGGCACCATTGCAACTCCTATGACCTGGGTGATGGCGCAGACTTTATTGGCAGTGTCAGTCGTTGTTTCTAACCTTTTAGTAATTTGCACAAACCTCCAGGCTCTGAGGGACAGGCTTTTCAGACAATGTATCATTAGATATAAAATCAGCATTAAGGGGTACCAAAGGGAAGCCAAAAACTTATGTCTTTGAAAGGATAGTTCAATATGCAAACGCTTTTCTTTCCAATATATACATATTTTTATCAAAGACCAATGCAAAGTCTCCGTTTTTATCAATGAATTCAACTATTAATGTAGTATTAATAGATCAGAAGAAAGCTGATGAAAGGTTGGTTTGAACCCGAAACAGATTCAACAGAGGTTATTTTTGGTTGTTATCACCAGAAAACAGAACTACAACTAAAATTTGTAAAATGTCATATATGGATTTAACAAACATTTTTACTTATTAGTTCCCACAGTCGCAAGAATTAGGCTTTCCAGCTATTATTTAACCTCATTTTACGGAAGGGTTTAGATAGGGTAATTAACATGTCGAAAGACTGACAGCAAGCTTGTGGAAAAATGAGGACCTGAGCCCATCGGACCACAGCAAGTTCCTGCTTTCGGTTTAGTTTTGTTATTTTAAACAAATAAAGCTATTCTGTGCTTCATCCTCAACATAAGAAATGCTTTATTGTTCACCCTAAGGAGGTTTTAGAATTCTGTAAACAGATCTGTGCCACATTTCTTGGAAATTCACCAGGCCTGTAATTGCTAACATAGGCATGACCTAATGTTAGCTCAGGAAGGGGCTTTCCCACTTACCCCTTCAAGTGACAGTCTCACCTACACATATATAAGTAATATCATCGGAAAAGAATATCAATACATAACATTTTACTATAAATCAATTACTTACTGCCAATTTAACAAGGAAGTAAAAATAACTTGCTATGGCATCAAAGGTAAAGATGAAGGAAGAATGGAATTTAATCCCCAGATCGGTGCAGGCTTGAGAGAGAACCATCTGCTGCTGAATTCTGAGTAATGAATCTCTAAGCTAAATATCATGATAGTAACTCAAAAGAGCTTTTGAAACCATGTTAGAGGTCACAACATCAAATGCCTCTAGGTGCTAGATAGATAACACCATGATATGGGACAGATGTAAAGAAGGGTTTTTCCATGAAATACTCAATCCTCTTTCTAGCCCTCACTTTCCAGATTTCAATAGAGATGGTAGAGTGTGAAAGATTTCATTTTCCCCTCAGCTTGATTCTAAGAAGGACAGACACACAAACATCAAGACAGTGCTACCTGAACTCGTGGGATGGGGGAGACAGCACGGAAGGAGGGTTCTGTGGTGACCTGAACACATCCATCCAAGGGGGAAGCTGCTTCTTAGCCCTCACTCTGGGCTAGCTAGAGGGAATGAACACGGGCTTAACTTCACTACATTGTCAACGTTTCTGAAGAAAAGCTGAAAATCTGGATTTTTAGGTGCAGTCTCCTCATGTTTCAGGTTATCGGCTCACGGAAAAATTAGCCAGTTGTGCTGGCTAAACGAGTTTGTGGGCAGGATTTGGCCTGTGGGCCATCGATTTGCAACCACTTAATTGGCCTTAATTTCTAGGTGAGCGCTTTCTCCTAAATTCCTGACCTGAGTAATCAATGAACTACTCAGCTTCTCTCCTGAGATGGGGACAGTTCTCAAACGTTCAACATATACTACATACCCACTCCACAGGCTTCCCTGTAAAACCCACTCTCCTGCTGCTACCGCATCTAGTCAACAGCACCGCTGTCCACTCTGTTCCTTCCGCTCCAGACTGGCAGCTGCTCTAGACCTCTCGACCATGCCGCCCACATCTGATCAATAACCACATGGTTTTAATTCTTCCTCCTCAAACTCTGTCCAATTAGTACTCGTTCCTCCATCCTCACCTGCCACCATCTGTGGTGGGGTCTGTCACCTGTACTTGCACAAGAGCGTCTGAACATTCTTCCAGCTTTCCATTTGGCCTTTTCTTATTCCTCTCCAGGTACGATCTTTTCAACGAAAATCAGATTGGGTAACTTTCTAGATTAAACATTTTAATGACTTCTTATATTAGGATGGAGTTGAAAGTTTAACCTGGTGATAAGGCCTCCCCCTTCTAGCTGCCATTCAATCATTCACTTGGCAAATGTTTGTTGAGCACCTGGCAGACACATTTGAAGCTCCAATACACAGCTGTGAGTGAAAACAGCCCCAGATCTCTGCCTTCTGGGTCACTTTCTGAGTGTGACTCTGAAAGCGTGGTTTATTGTGCTGGACATTTATCAACTGATTTTCTATCCTTTATTTCACTTATACTTAAGACCCGTCATGGCCCAGGTAGTATTCTAGGTCCTCAGAAAACTAAGGCTAATAAGGTACAGCTTCTGTGGTCTTGCCCTAGTGCAATCTTTTACACCGGGGACAGGAAGAAACTATCTCCACGACCGGCATTCCCATCACCATCAGTGGGCTGGTCTTCTAATATATTTTTTTTCTATGTCTTTAGAAATGTTGGAAAATGTAAGTGTGAATGAAATCTTTGGTGTTTTATTTAGACTTTGGAAATATCGTCCCCTATTGCCATTACAGAGTTAGTATCCAGATTTGTCAAATGGCCTTGACTCCCCAGAGGGTGGTGTTTGACTAAATGGATGAATAAAAAGATTGAATCTATAAGTGCCCCATGGTAGGGCGGTCTCAGAGTGTCATGCACATAGAGCCACTGATTTGTTTTTTTTTTTTTTTTTAAAGATTTTATCTATTCATTTGAGAGAGAGAGAGAGAGCGCAGAAGCAAGGGAAGAGGCGGGGGGATACAGGGGGTGAGGCAGAGGGAGAGGCAGACTCCCGGCTTAGCTAGGAGCCCAGCATGGGGTTCTATCCCAGGACCTGAAGATCATAGCCTGAACTGAAGGCAGACACTCAACCTTCTGAGCCAGCCAGGTTGAGCGACTGCTGCTCTGTCTACCTGAGAAAACACATCAAACTTCTTTTGGCTCCATAATCTGTCCTGGAAACTATTCACCTTTCCTTTCTATTGGAATCTGAGCTGTGTCAGCCAATTTATCTGTTTGCTTGGATTGGAAAAATAGCGTTAGGTGCTAAGAGAATCAGGGCGATCATGAGCATTGGTCTTAAGGAGGGAGATAGACGAGGAAGATGTCCAGATTGCTAGGTGAATGTGGAGAAGGGAAGAAAGGTGATTAGATCCCACTGAGGAACCTAGAACATGGGTATCTGACCTGGTACTTACAAAATGTATAAAATTTCAACAGGCAGGAAAAAAGATAGTTCCAGTTGGATGGACTTATTCAGAGCAGGTCTGAGCCGTGTGGAGGTACATCCTGTGTTCAGGAGATAGCACTGCCTGTGGGGCTTCTGCAAGGGCCCGGCCAGGGTGTGGGAGGAGACAGACAAGGCAGGGAATCCAGGCCAGGCTGGGGTTGGATCACCTTACAGAGCATGGAAAAGCTCCAACAAGAAGTGAGAATAGGAGGGGTACCTGGGGGCTAAGTGGCTAAACAGTTGACTCTTGACCTTAGGATCACGAGTTCAAGCCCCATGTTGGGCTCCATGCTGGGTGTGGAACCTACTTTAAAAAAATATAAAAAGAAAGGGGCACCTGGGTGGCTCGGTTGTTAAGTGTCTGCCTTCGGCTTGGGTCATGATCCCAGAGTCCTGGGATCAAGCCCCTCATAGAGCTCCCTGCTCAGCGGGAAGCCTGTTTCTCCCTCTCCCACTCCCCTGGCTTGTGTTCCCTCTCTCACTGTGTCTCTCTCTGTCAAATAAATAAATAAAATCTTTAAAAAAAGAAAGAAATGAAAACAGGAGGTACATTTGGGGTTTCAAGCAAATCAAAATAACCATAGCATGTCTGAAAGACCAGAGCTGCCTATAGCCCTCCTGGCCTGTGGTTCTTCTTTTTGAGTTACAGTATACTGCCAAGTATGAATCCAGACAGAATCAACAGAAATATCCCTCTTGACAGAAGCCACTAACTTGAATCACAGGACAGTTCCCACGCATGATCCGTGTGGAGTGTCTTGTTGGTCTGGCCGGTTGGAGGACTCAGCAGAGAAAGGAGCGGTGAAAAGTTAATTTGCTCTGTGAGGGTTCTCAGAGCATGGGCTTTGTCAGGTTTTAAAAACAAAATTTACAGCTTTAATAAAACTGATAAAGTCTTTCTCACTTTCATATGTTGAAATATGATTTGATATTCACTGGAGATAAAGGAGCTGTAGTGAGAGTTTCCCCAGGGCTCCTGCTGGAGACTGAAATGGCATCATCTATAATGAATCCAAGGGTTCATCTTTGAATTAGGATCTGGTGAGTTGGAGGAGACAAGGACAAGTTCGAGGGTTCAAGCATGAAGTGAACAATATGAAACAGAGTTTAAGTTGGATGGCCTTAAGCATTTCTTAGGTGCTGTTGTGAGTCTGGAAACCTGGAAGAAAGCAAGAGAAGGGCTTTGAGGGGCCTTATCGGGCCCACTTCCATAACTCCCAGGCTGCATGGACTCCCGCGATGCCTGACCCCGATTCTAGTAGAGCTACATGTTTGTTTACTTAAAACAGGATATAAAACAATGTGCAATTTCATCTTCCTTATTTATCTCTCCTAGATCCAGTGAGAAGCAAATTTGCACATAATGACAGATCGCAGGCATCTAGCCCCAAATGGAGTATCTGGTTGTGATCCATCATCATGACATTTCAGCTTTAGCAAACATGGCTGCTCACAGGGGGACACAATCCGTGAGTGAAATTGGAGGGAGCAGTTTGTTAGGAGCCATACATCAATACAAGAAGGGATGGGGGAGGGGGCTGATGGGATTCATCCTCCAACAGTGGGCGGCTGCAGGATTTCCCCTCAAGCTCAATCAAGAGTCTTCTACAATGTATTTTCTTTTTTCTTTTCAAGTGAGTATCCAAAGATCATATATCTTCATCATTTGGGAATTACACGGAGACCCTTAAAGCAGATGAAATTTACATTAGCGTTTCGTCAAGATGATCAAATCCTCCTTGATAGATAAATCAGAGAGGGGGGATATAGAGGCTTTAATTTGATTAGTTGCCTATACAATCAAATGTGGTATCTTTTTTTTTTTTTTTTTTTTTTGGTGGTGCTTTGAGTTTTTAATCAGGGTTTGGATCAAATGTGTAGAGACAGGCCACACAAAAATTAGTTGTCCTGTACTTCTGTTCTCTTTTCAGATAACCAAGGTAGAACCATTACAAAATCTTGCTGTTCAAGAGAACATGAAAGGATCCAAAATTTAGGCCATCTGTAAAGCGTTTAGTTGAATAGCTTAAAAATAAAGGTAACACACATTAAAGAATTAAGGCTGAAGGCCAAAAATTTGAAAGAAAACAGATACGTCAAAGATACGAGTGAGTAGAAAGTAATTGGAGAAAGCACTTAGAGCAAGATATTTGCTCTAGCTGGGGTCCTAATCGCTAGGCTAGATAAGTCTATGGATATGCAATGACTCAGCTCTCTAACACTCAGCACTCCAATCTAGGTTCACCACCTGAGTCTTTAGCTTGAGTTGCTCAGATAATCACTGAACCCTGTGGGATAATTGGCCACAGGTTGTAGGGAAGAGTCCGAGTCAAAGTTGAATCCAGTGCTAGTGAATCCCCCACTCCCACGTTAAAAAGCTGCTGGGAGATGGTCATGGAAGAACACTGTGCCATCCAGTGCAGGGGGTGGTCACCACATCTCTTCAAGACCCATCCGCTGATTGATTAGTTGTTCTTTTCAGTAGCTCTAGGAAGCCATTAAATAAACGTCTCCATTTGCTCAAGTAAAAAATGAGGCAAAGATGGTGTAAGACATTGATTTCATGCCATAAATGAAGATCACATTAACATGAGAGCTGTGACTTTTTCTGACTTTAGGCAAATAAATAATACCCCATAGGGGTTGTTTTGTTAGAATAGAAACTCCATTTGAACAACTTCAGTTAAAAGAGAAGGATACAAGGTCTCTTGTGACTCTAAGAATAGGCGTTCTGTGCGGACTTTGGAGGGCAATCATGACCTGGATCTCTGAGGGACCCAGGAAGCCCCCTCTGCCCATCTGTTATCCTCTTCCTTTGTTTCTGCAGATCACTATTTCTCTATTTCCCAGCCCAAATGGTAGTTTCAAGTATATTAATGAAAGCTCAAGAGTCAAATACAAGGACTGGATTAAAGATATTCATAAGAAAATCTAGGAAGGTGAGAGAGGATTCTGGAGGTCAGTGGGTGAGAGCAACCATAATGGAAGAGGTGAGTGTAAAGTCATAAGAAGAACTTAAACCAGCACAACTAAACAAAACAGCAAATATTACAAAATCCAGAAAAGGGGGAGGGAAGGTGATTGCTTGCTGAATTTTGGCACTAAAATGTATGCAGATTCCTTTCTACTGTTTAATGCCTTAGGGGTCTGTCTACTTTCACTGGAAGATTTTAAGAGGGACACTGTGTCCCCAGCGAGAAACGAGGCTTCATCTATGGCAAGGATGCAGAGTGACTGATCTCTAGATGAGTATGGTTCATAATTCTATGACGCAAGCATTTGCAGAGAGGCTGTGGGGGTCTGCATAAGAATCCAAGTAAACAGAAGAGACATCTAAAGACAGCTGACCTTTCTTTCCTATCAATCTCGTTTTTTTTCTTTCTTCTTTTGTTTGACTCACTTTTATTTCTAGGAGCAAAAAGTGAGCAGATTAGAATTTTATTTTCTTTAATAATCCATAAATATGATAGACATGACTAAATAGTTGGGAAATTTTCAGTTTTAACAGGGTATCCAGTGTCGAACACAAGAATCTACAAGAATCTTCTATTTTTTCTCAATCTTTCTTTTTCTTTTCTTTTTTTTTTTTTTTTTTTGAGAGGAGCGGGGTCAGAAGGAGAGGGAGAGAGAGAATCTTAAATAGTTTCCATTCTTAGCGTGGAGTGCGGAGCCCCATAGTGGGCTTGATCTCACCCCCCTGAGATCATGACCTGAACCAAACCAAGAGTTGGACGCTTAACCGGCTGAGTCACCAGGTGCCCCAAGATTCTTCCTTTTAGCTTTATTACTATTTAATTCCAACTGGTTCTTTCACCCAGAAAACACTGTTGAGTGATCCATATTGTGTTGTGTGCGATAGTGCAAGTTAACAGTATCCAGTTCTAAGAACCTCATCTGTGTTACCTCATGTAATCTCTAGCCACACCCAGTCACATAGACATTGCTAGTTTCCTGTTCTTTTGGTGATGAAACTGAGGCACAAAGAAATTAAACAACTAGCCCTGGGTAACACAGCTAGGAAGTGGGATTCGAACCACAGCAGACAGACTCCAAAGCCTTTTCCTTCACTCAGCTATCTTTCCAAAGGCTACAAATATATAAGTATTTACACCAACAACACTTTATGATGCACACCAGAAGAGCGGTTTTTCAGGAGTAGAGAAGGCATGGGTGACTTCCCGGTGTTTGACCTGGCCTCAAAAAAGATCGAAACATGGAGAATTATGAATGTTGAACTTAACTGTTGGACAACGGGGACCCACTAGAGCATTACAGCAAAGAAGGAAATCTGTCATGGTTTTGCTTTAGTGGGGAGACAATTAGGCAGCCCAGTGAGAGATGGTTTCATTGGGGAAAACTAGGCCATGGGAGCTAGGGTGTTGGGACCAAGGTGAGAGACTTTAGGACCAAGCTCGAGATTGTGTAGGTCTACAGGACTTGGGCTTCAAAAAATATGATTTCAGGAGACATGGAGAAGATAAAAAAGATAAACTGTTATACTTTCCCTTTTTCTCAGCTTTCTTTCCTGATCACAAGTACGCTTAATTTTTCTGTTTTCTTTCCCTGTGAGAATTTCCCAGGGCAGCAAACAGTCATGTTTTGCCCTTGATACTTGAGTGCTAATCAGATGTTCTATGGTTGTGTTCTGCTGTTTATGACTTGAAAGGTAACCATATAAGACAAACGAACGCATGATCCTCTGTCTATGCTCTTGTTTATGGGAGATCCAGTGTGGTAGCTTCAATGGCTTCTGTGATGTTTGAGTCAATCTGGATATTTAAACACAAGCAAAGCCTTTTGAAGGCCTGGATATTGTTGATTAGGCTCCAGATAAATGACAGGGATGAACAGTCTCTAATGGAATTACATAACAGGGTGAGTAGAATCTTAAGCTCTTTACATTTCTGCCCTTTATATTAGAGAGTTGCCCTCTTGAGGAAAGTTCTGATGCGTTCATATCTGTCAGTGCCTTACACTTAGACTGGTAGTTGCCTGGCTATTTTGCTGGTAATTCTTACTAGGACCTATTGCAGTATGTAGTTCTTTGTGGTTCTTTGTTTTGATTTATTTTTTGTAGACCTCAGACCATCTCTTCTAAAAATGAATCATCCCCAAAACATACTAAAAGTTCTTTTCTCCTTCTTCCTCCACTACTACTACTACTACTACTACTTCCTCCTCTTAGTCGTCGTCTTCTTCTTCTTCTTCTTTTTGAAGATTTATTGATTTATTTGAGGGGGAGAGAGAGGGAGGGAGAGAGGGAGAGGGAGAGAGAGAATCTCAAGCAGACTCCCAACTGAACCAGGAGCCCAGTACAGGGCTCAATCCCACAACCCTGAGATCATGACCTGAGCTTAAATCAAGAGTGCTAATAAATGGCATTGAAAAATAATTTAAGGAATTATAAAGCTTGAGAAACTGTAAGTTAAAATTACTAAGACTTTTTCTGACTCTCAGACCTTGAAGAGATTTTAGTGTACTAATGTGCATGAAGACTCTTCAAGAGGGGAGCACAGTATGCCTATTTCCCCCTAGTTTCTGACCACACATATGTCTGATAACAGAAAATCTCTTAGGGCTAGAATTCCTTGGATAACAGTTTGGGGAATAAAGGCTTGCAGAATAAAATCCAACAATTTCGTATGGCTTCCAACATCTTCCATGACAATTTCAACCAAAATTCCAAATTCCTACATTTCCCCCACATGTGTAGTATGTATCCATGTTATACTTCTTGGTTAGCATAATTTGCACTCTTGGTTCACCATGTACTTGTTTAGACTCGGTCTGATATGCACTGCTCCCATGTTTATCCTCCCGAGACACTTTATTTTGTTTACTTCAAAGTTTTTCCTGGTCCTTTAGGTGTAAAGGGATTGCCGTGTCTGTAATCACTATAGCAAGTGTCTTACATTTTTTTGAAGCATTCGTGCATACATTAGCTAATTACATGCTCAGTTATGGCATCTTACCTTTATTATTGCTAATTGTTCACAAGTCTCTCTTATCTACTGAATATTAAATTGCATGAGTGCAAGGTAAGTCTATGTCTTATTCATCTTTGTGTTTTCCACAGCCTGGTGTTATTCACGTCAAATAGGTTTTCAATATGTACATATTTGCAAACTTGGATTTAATTGCTAAGCAACCTCTATGATGTATAGAGCTCTGGACCAGGTTTAATTGGTAGGATTAAAAAATATTAGTCACAGTTTCTGTTTGCTAGGAGATAGGAAACCAACATGTGCAGAACTGAAATAATTTTAGGAAAATTATAAAGTGACATCGCTGGTGCAAATGGGGGAATAGAAATAGAATACATGGGGAAGCAGTGGGCAACTAAAGACTCATGTAATTTGGCTGGGTTGAGGGATAGCACTCAAGCTGAGTGTTAAAGGAAGTGCTGGGCATGGCTTAGTGAAGAGGACCAGAAGTGCCATTTTCCTTTGCTGTCATCCTATTTTGTATGTCATCATCTTTATCAGCATCCTCAAAATCACTATTCTTACTACTATTTTGTTATCAAAGAGCTGTCCATGGATTGTGCTCTCTGTTGACCTTTTGGCACCCGTCCAGTATAACTGGGGCTTCCCTGGCTCAGTAAGAGGATGTCTGTAGAAGGACTATATGTATCATCTCATTGGTGAAATTATTTTTTCCTTTGATCCTGAGGATGGTGCATAAATGGCAAAGGGAAATGACAGAGGTGTTTTTATATTCTAGCAAGTCATGGTATATCAACCACATGGTGTAAACTATTGTAAACTGTGTATCATGACCTGAAGCACAATGCCACGTGGCCACTGTATTCTGGGGGCAAAACAACTCATAGAATTTTTCTGCTTTGGTACTATTTACTTAAATAATTCCTCTTCTTCTTCTTCCTCTTCTTCTTTTAAGATTTTCTCTATTTTTATTTTATTTATTTATTTATTTTAAAGATTTTATTTATTTATTTGACAGAGATCACAAGCAGGCAGAGAGGCAGGCAGAGAGAGAGGGGGAAGCAGGCTCCCTGCTGAAGCAGAGAGCCCGATGCGGGACTCGATCCCAGGATCCTGGGATCATGACCTGAGTCAAAGGCAGAGGCTTTAACCCACTGAGCCACCCAGGCGCCCCCATTTTTATTTTAGAAAGAGCAAGCGAGCATGTGAATGGGGGGAGGGAGAGAGAGAATTTCAAATAGACTCCATACTAAGCCTGGAGCCCAACTATGCAGGGGCCTTGATCTCACAACCTTGAGATCATCACTTGAGCTGAAATCAAGAGTCAGATGCCTTGAGGAAAACACAGGCAGCAACCTCTTCGACCTCAGCTGCAGCAACTTCTTCCTAGGAACATCACCAAAGGCAAGGGAAGCAAGGGCAAAAATGACCTATTGGAACTTCATCAAGATCAAAAGCTTCTGCACAGCAAAGGAAACAGTCAACAAAACCAAAAGACAACTGACAGAATGGGAGAAGGTATTTGCAAATGACATATTGGATAAAGGGCTAGTATCCAAAATCTATAAAGAGCTTATCAAACTCAACACCCAAAGAACAAATAATCCAATCAAGAAATGGGCAGAGGACATGAACAGACATTTCTATAAAGAAGACATCCAGATGGCCAACAGACACATGAAAAAGTGCTCCACATCACTTGGCATCAGGGAAATACAAATCAAAACCACAATGAGATACCACCTCACCCCAGTCAGAATGGCTAAAATTAACAAGTCAGGAAACAACAGATGTTGGCGAGGATTCAGAGAAAGAGGAACCCTCGTACACTCTTGGTGGGAATGCAAGCTGGTGTAGCCACTCTGGAAAACAGCATGGAGGTCCCTCAAAAAGTTGAAAATATAGCTACCCTGCAACCTAGCAATCGCACTACTGAGTATTTACCCTAAAGATACAAACGTAGTGATCCGAAGGGGCATGTGCACCCGAATGTTTATAGCAGCAATGTCCACAATAGCTGAACTATGGAAAGAACCTAGATATCCATCAACAGATGAATGGATAAAGAAGAGGTGGTATATATATACCACAGAATACTATGCAACCATCAAAAGAAATGAAATCTTGCCATTTGCGATGACGTAGATGGAACTAGAGGGTATTATGCTTAGCGAAATAAGTCAATCAGAGAAAGACAACTATCATATGCTCTCCCTGATACGAGGAAGTGGAGATGCAACGTGGGGAGTTTGGGGGGTAGGAAAAGAATAAATGAAACAAGATGGGATCGGGAGGGAGACAAACCATAAGAGACTCTTAATCTCACAAAACAAACTGAGGGTTGCTCGGGGAGTGGGGTAGAGAGAGTGGTGGTGTTATGGACATTGGGGAGGGTATGTGCTATGGTGAGTGCTGTGAAGTGTGTAAACCTGGCGATCACAGACTTGTACCCTTGGGGCTAATAATACATTATATGTTTATAAAAAAATAAAAAAAATATATATATAAAAAAAGAGTCAGATGCTTAATTGACCAAGCCACCCAGGCTCCCCTCCTTAAATAATTCTGAATTTTGAGACTCCATGAAAAGTTTTCACAAGTCTTGCTTATGGAAACCTACTGAAGGGGATGTTGCCTAAATGACTGATGGCCCTTTTAAGTACTTGGCAATGACTTGGCCTCTACAGGTCCCATGGGCATCCCTGCCCTTGCTGACAAATGGGAAGTGGCAGTTCGTGATGATCACTGTGCTACAGGCTGCCAAAGGAGAATGGGGCTAGTATCCAAGTTTTGGGCAGCTCTAGTGATGAAAATTCAAAAGGAAAAATTATTGAAAAATTTAAAGTGCCTACTTGGTTGAATTGTGTCACAGAAATAATGGGAACATTCAGATCAGGTAGAAGCAGTTCCCAGAGACATAACTGCGTTCAGAGGATTGGCCATCTCATTCTACAAACATCCCACAGGCTACCTTCTCCAAACGTGGCATGTGGTTCACTTACTAGGTGAAAGGCCAGGTGTGCTTGGTTTTGTGAGCATTCAGTGTAAGAGGGAAGGTCAGCTCCTCTCAAGATTACAAGCCACTAACATTTCCTTCTAATGGGATGCTTCTTTTGAATGAGATAAGTTGTTACATTACACCAAATAGTCCATGGGAAGGTGCATTAGAAGCAATAATCTCCAGCAGCAATAACAGGATATTTTATGCATTATGACATGCTTCCAACGCTCCATTATATATGTGAACGCTCTCATTTTCATTATTTGAGGCAATTTCTAGCATTGAAATTTAGATTGTACTTACATTTGGTTTATAAAACAGATTTCCCATTATCATTTGATACAGGTGTGAGAGATGAAAGAAACATGGGCAAAAATGTTAAGCATGGACAAGGGACAGTGGTTGTGGGCGTGTATGTGCTTACAGGAGTAGAAGGAGGGATGTGATGGAAAGGCCTTCCCTAAGAACAAATAGCACTCTGTTGCTAGAATTTCTACTACCACAGGAGCAAATGTCAGTGCCTCATTTCAGAGAAGCAGCTTTGGGGACACTAATGTGCAAAGTCACAGAGGAGAGAAAAGTAAACTAAGGATGCAGCTATAAACAAAATGATCTTTATTAAGTGAGTCTGACACTTTTGTTGTCCACATAAATAATGTTAGAAAAACTTCAACTTCAGGGGTTCAGTCAGTTCAGGGGCAACTCCTGATTTCAGCTAAGATCATGATCTCAGGGTCGTGTGATGGAGCATTGAGCTCCTCGCTGGGTGTGGTGTGGAGCCTGCTTGAGATTCTCTATCTCTTCCTCTACACCCCCCTGCCTCCACCCCATGCTCTCTCTTGAAAAAATAGAAAATAAAAAGAAATAACTCTAACTTCAGACACTTACATTTCAGTCTATTCTCTATACTTAGGAACTGAGATTGTATCTTGAGATAGTACTTATTGAGATTTCTTTCCTCCAACTTCTTTCCCCCTGGGTTAATCAGATTTCCATATTGCTCCAAGAAATAGGAATATTATAAAAGGAATAAGAAAAACTAGAAAGAGTCAGTGTTCAGGGATGCCTGGGTGGTTCAGTCGGTTAAGCCTCTGCCTTCGGCTCAGGTCATGATCCCAGAGTCCTGGGATCGAGTCCTGCATCGGGCTCCTTGCTCAGCGGGGAGCCTGCTTCTCCCTCTGCCTGCTGCACTTCCTGCTTGTGCTCTCTCTCTCTCTGACAATTAAATAAGTAAAATCTTTTTTTTTTCGTTTTTCATGTCACCATTATATTCATGCTAGAATAACAATGCTTCTTTTAAATAAGTAAAATCTTGGGATGCCTGGGTGGCTCAGTTGGTTAAGCGGCTGCCTTCGGCTCAGGTCATGATCCCAGCGTCCTGGGATGGAGTCCCACATTGGGCTCCTTTGCTCGGCAGGGAGCCTGCTTCTCCCTCTGCCTCTGCCTGCCACTCTGTCTGCCTGTGCTCTCTCGCTCTCTCTCCCTCTCTGACAAATAAATAAAAATTAAATAAGTAAAATCTTTAAAAAAAAAAGTCAGTATCCAGTTTCCTTGACTGTCAATATCAGGCACTGAGATTCAAAAGGGAAAACCTAAAGCACATGAAGAAAAATTTACACCATGGAAGCAGAATGAATGAGGAAGTAGAAAATGATGTTACGCTTGAGTAGGGGTTACCTCTACCCTTCTCGCTGGCGGGGAGCTAGAAGCATGACACAGGATTATTTCTGGAGATTTGGAACAAACCCTTGGCCAATGCTGGAAACCAAACCAACACCCTGGAGACTCCTGACTGTCTGCTGAGGGAGTCTTGCGTGCCACCTGGAGGAAGGAGCTGTCTCGGTTGCCTTTCTTGTCCCTGAGGGTCCTTTAATATTAGCTGTCTACCTATTGTTCTCTTGTCAATTTGCAGAAGGATTTCATGCTGTGACAAAACTGCTCCATGGGAATAGATACCATCATACCCCCACCCCTTTAAATAACCCCTTAAAAATTCCCAAGGTGAGTAATGTGCCTAAGGGAATACAGCCAGTAAGTCTATTGCTAGGATTCACCCCAAACACACAGTTAGGATTCAAACTCAAACCATCTCATCTAAGGGATGGAGCTTTTAACCAGCAGAAATTACAGAGAGATCCAAGAAACTGAGTTATAAGAACTGTCATCAGTGGATGACAGGCTTTCCTTGGAACTAGAGAGTCAGCTGCTTAGAAGGACACTTTCCATTAGTCATAATCTTGTGAAAAATAAAAAAGAAATTATTTTATCTATATTTAGAATGGCTGTTTTTATAGATGTTGATGGTCATAAGCACACGTCTTATTCATACTCTAACTCAAGAAATAATCAACATTTTTAACTTCTATCTTTGTTTTTCTCTGAGATTCAGCTTTTTTCACTTGTAAAATTAAAATAAAACACCTCCTTTATGGGATTACAAGGATTAAATTGGATAACATGTCAAATGCCAAAGCACTTAGCACAGTGTCTGACACATACAAGACCTAGAAAATTTTAGTTATCTTCCCGAGGGGGGGGGGGGCAGAAAAAATGTTTCTAGGGCTATTTTCATGTATTAATCACATAAAAGGGTCAGGTGCCAAAACAAAATATATATCATTTCTATTTAATGGCTATACCTCTTAATTGCTCTTGGAGTTTTACCCAAGGGCACTCTTTTTTTTCCTAATATCATGAATCTGTTGAGATTTTGAGATGGGATTTCAGTGATTTCACAGATGGGAATGAAATATGAAGCAAGGGAGCCCATCTTCATGATTCTTCATAAACTTCATTCTAGATGAGCTACAGCATGTGCATGGCTTTCCGCCCTAAATACACCCTCAGGCTCGGTCCCCATGACTGCCAGACCCACCAATCAGCATGTAGCCCAATACCCATTTTTGAGGTTAGAGACCCACTCCCCAACTCACAGTTCTGATTCCATGATTCCAATAAGTTTGATGTGGCTTTATACAGTAGAATTCTCAAGAATTCATGGCATTATCATTAGAGAATTTTATCCTCATTTCTTTCTTTGGTTTGCAGAATTGAGAATGCTAATGGGGAGAAATAATTATTTGATGTTATACAGGGAATTTAGCAAAATCCTTGCTCTATTTGGGGGGGCAGCTTAGAGTTCACATAGGAGAAAGTTTGATGCTACACACTGGGGCATTTCTGGATAAGAAGTCCATTGTACACACTTCCAATTTTTTCCCTATTTAATTAGGATAATCACTTTTTAACTACCTGCTGCCCAATTCAATATTTCTAAAATTCAAGGCCCATATTAATCTCATTTAACACAATAGCAACATTCATTAAAGCACATTTTTTACTTAGTCTTGATGTTTCCTTCACAATTGTTATATTATGGATAATGTAGTAGGGATAATTTTGTTTTGATACCAAGACCTATAGTCCCATCATTTTTGTTGTTATCAGTGCAGATAATAAGTTGCTATTAAATTCCAATATCCTAAAAGATTGCTAAAATGATGGAGCATCTGTTAGTTTGAGATTTTTCCCTAGGGCAGCAATTTGAATTTTTGTTAGCTAAATTTTTCTTGGTTATTTGCTTGTTTGTTGTTTGTTGAGGCAGGAGTATTTAAATCTTGATACAACTTTTTTCCTTCATGTGAAGGAATTCCCAAAGAGTTTATATTCTCTTTCTACCTCCCATCTGCCTGGCCTCAGGCCTCTGAAAGGATTCTGGTAAGGAAAACTAGCATCTTCTTTACTTTGATGGAATGAGAAGAGACAAGCCTGCTGGGGGAAGAGAAGGGCTTGGCATTGATAATATTTTCCCAGTCTTTGGGCTTAAGCCCTTCCTAAACTAAATAATTCAAACTGTGAGGGATGTTTCAATGCATATGAATCCAAGGTACAGAGGGTGTGTCTCATTGCTGCACTGCCAACAGCTCATTGAAGACTTGCTCCTCATGAATGTATTCATGTAGGAAATAACTTGATTTGTTCAAATCTTACAGAGCATATAAGACCCAATTCACAGCTTTGAGTAAAATTTCAAACTCCCTTTGATGAGATTGTGGGGACAAATGTGAAATAGCTTTATAAACGTGGCAACATTGTAAAGACTTCAGGTACAGCACTGATGTGTTTCTGGACATTTTGTCAGTAACATCACTAGAACTAATTGCTTATATACAGCTACACTGCTATCCCCTCAATTCACCTGCACACGTGTTAAAATCACCTGTCTTGGCAGGAACAGGCAATTATTTCAGGATTGTTTGCTATACCAGTGTTTAGCCCAACTACTCTAATATATCAGTTAGAATGTTTCCTTAGTCTTTGAATTTTGAGGAAACCATATGTCATATTTTATTTTATCCAGAATGTCTCAAAATGAAGCAGGTCATCTTCATAGTTTCTTGTTGCCTCTTAAAGTTTATAAAATGGAGAAATTCATAATTCCTTGAATGGAATGTGAAGCTATTGGTTTTCACTGAGGAGTTTGTAAGGACTGATTTTACCCACCAGTTTATTTGGGGATCTATTTTGTTTCCTGTAGAGGAAAGGAGAGTGGATTCAGGCCCTGGAATAGGGATAAAAGAAATTGTGATTTTTTTGCTTCTCAAATGTTGAATGTTTTGTATAGATTTTCAATGGCCTGCACACTCCAAGTGTTTGTCAGATATATATCTTTTACACTCTTATAATGTAGGCTGCAGCTCTCCTCATGCAAACACAGAACCCGATGAGTGAAAATGCTAACCAGCCCAGGGCCAGGAGCTGAGACCTGGGAATTAATTTCAGTCTTCAGATTTTCCCATATTCAAATTTCCTAGATGGACAGTACTGACCCTTGCTCCTATTAATTCACTGACCTTACATTATTCGATAAAAAATTACTTAAGGAAATTTTTATTTGGCAATTTGAGGATAGTATATGACTATCAAAGGCAAGTTATACAATTTTTCCTTCTGTAACATTTATGCTTTCTTGCAGTTTTAAAGTTTTATCAATCAATACACATTTCACAAAGTTTATTTTGTGGATAGAAAGCTCCTGGGATTTCCTTCACAGGGAACAAAAGGATGCATGAAACATGATTCTTTCTTAGATGAGGTTTTAGGGGGAGCTAAGGCAACCACTCTAGAACATTAAACAGTCACTTAGGCACTGTTTGGTTAACTACCATGGAAGTGACATAGGGATTTCATGTTACTGGTGGCCTTTGGGAGGGAGGGTGGTCAGTGGGCTGGAGCTGTGGGGATGTGGCACTTGTCCTAGGCTTTAGAAGCAGCTGCAGTGTAGGGTTAAAAAATACTTAAAACAGGGCTCAGCATACCTTAGTTCTCCCATTAGACTGGACCTGGGTGAGAAGGACTCCCCTGGGTAAGGCAGCCTCTGCAGTAGCTGCCAGTGATCTCCGCCTCCTGCCATTAATGGCAACATGGAGGGCATGTCAGTCCAATGACTAGATTATGAAATATTGGGACTTTTCTCATGCTAGCAGACTCTCTCCATTTCTTTTTTGGCTCATGTGTACTTTGATAAAGCAAGTCACTATGTTGGAGAAGCCCCTTGGCAAGAAAAGAAGGGCCACATCTGGACAAGAACAAGTGAGGAATTGAGGTCCTCAGCCCAGCAGCCAATGAAGAACTGAACGCAACCAAAACCACTGATGAGCCTGGAAGCAGATCCTTCCCTGGTCAAGCCCACAGTTGAGATGGCAGACCTGGAGCTGACACATTAATTTCAGCTTTGTGAGAGACCATGAAGCAGAGGACTCAGATGGCCATCTCCAGATTCCTGACCTACAGCAACTGTGATGTAATAAATGTGTGTTGTTTTAACAGGCTACTTTTTAGTATAATTTGACACTCAGCAATAGAAAATGAATACACTCTTTTGATTAAAAATATTGTTCAGTATCACAAAGCACTGTGCTTGTGGAATGTTTATTACAATGTAAATAATGTAGTTAATTTTTATTATAATGTAGATGAACAAAGGGGGGATATCTATAATGCTTTCTACTTTAAAATAATCCCTCTTAAACTTTGATAAACTTGCTAATCTTTGTTAAACTTGTTCGACTTCTTTCAGTGTGCACATGGGGTAATGGTTTTGTTTCTCCATGCATTTGATGTCATCTGGTTTCTTTCAGGCCTTTCTTTCTTTTTTTTCTTTCTGTCTTCCTTACTCCTTCCTCCCTCCCTCCCTCTCCCTTCCTTCCTTCCTTCTTTCCCTTCTCTCTCTCTTTCTTTCTTTCTTTCTCTCTCTCTTTCCCTCCTTTTCTTCTTCTTCTCTTTTAAAAAAATTATTTATTTTTTCTTTTATTAATTATTTTTATTAACATATAATATATTATTTGCCCCAGGGGTACAGGTCTGTGAATCGTCCGGCTTACACATTCACACCACTCACCATATCACATACCCTCCCCAATGTCAATAATCCAACCACCATCTCCATACCCTCCCTCCCCCCAGCAACCCTCAGTTTGTTTTGTGAGATTAAAAGTCTCTTATGATTTGTCTCTCTCCCGATCCCATCTTGTTTCATTTTTTCCTTCCCTTCCCCCCAAACCCCCACTCTGTCTCTCAAATTCCTCATATCAGAGAGATCATATGATAATTGTCTTTCTCTGATTGACTTATTTCACTCAGCATAATACCCTCTAGTTCCATCCACGTCGTCACAAATGGCAAGATTTCATTTCTTTTGATGGTTGCATAGTATTCCATTGTATATATATACCACCTCTTCTTTATCCATTCATCTGTTGATGAACATCTAGGTTCTTTCCATAGTTTGGCTATTGTGGACATTGCTGCTATAAACATTAGGGTGCACGAGCCCCTTTGGGTCACCACATTTGTATCTTTAGGGTAAATACCCAGTAGTGTGATTGATAGGTTGTAGGGTAGCTCTATTTTCAACTTTTTGAGGAACCTCCATGCTGTTTTCCAGGGTGGCTACACCAGCTTGTATTCCCACCAACTGTGTAGAAGGGTTCCCCTTTCTCCATCCTTGCCAACATCTGTTGTTTTATGACTTGTTAATTTTAGCCATTCTGACTGGTGTGAGGGGATATCTCATTGTGGTTTTGATTTGTATTTCCCTGATGCCAAGTGATGTGGAGCACTTTTTCATGTGTCTGTTGGCCATCTGGATGTCTTCTTTGCAGAAATGTCTGTTCATGTCCTCTGCCCATTTCTTGATTGGATTATTTGTTCTTTGGGTGTTGAGTTTGGTAAGTTCTTTATAGATTTTGGATACTAGCCCTTTATCTGATATGTTGTTTGCAAATATCTTCTCCCATTCCGTCAGTTGTCTTTTGGTTTTGTTGACTGTTTCCTTCACTGTGCAAAAGCTTTTGATCTTAATGAAGTCCCAATAGTTCATTTTTGCCCTTGCTTCCCTGCCCAGAAGAAGTTGCTGTGGCTGAGGTTGAAGAGGTTGCTGCCTGTTCTCCTCAGGATTTTGATGGATTCCTGTCTCACATTGAGGTCTTTCATCAATTTGGAGTCTATTTTTGTGTAAGGAAATGGTCCAGTTTCATTTTTTCACTTGTGACTGTCCAATTTTCCTGACACCATTTGTTGAAGACTGTCTTTTCTCCAGGGGACATTCTTTCCTGCTTTGTAGAAGATTAGTTGACCATAGAGTTGAGGGTCTATTTCTGGGCTGTCTATCCTGTTCCATTGATCTATGTGTCTATTTGTGGGCCAGCACCATACTGTCTTGATGATGACAGCTTTGTAATAGAGCTTGAAGTCTGGAATTGTGATGCCACCAACTTAGGCTTTCTTTTTCAACATTCCTCTGGCTATTCAAAGTCTTTTCTGGTTCCATATAAATTTTAGGATTATTTGTTCCATTTCTTTGAAAAAAATGGACGGGATTTTGATAGGGATTGCATTAAATGTCCAGATTGCTTTAGGTAGCATAGACATTTTCACAATATTTGTTCTTCCAATCCATGAGCATGGAATGCTTTTCCATTTTTTTGTGTCTTCCTCAATTTCTTTCATGAGTACTTTATAGTTTTCTGAGTACAGATTTTTTGCTTCTTTGGTTAGGTTTATTCCTAGGTATCTTATGGTTTTGGGTGCAATTGTAAATGGGATTGACTCCTTAATTTCTCTTTCTTCTGTCTTCTTGTTGGTGTATAGAAATGCAATTGATTTCTGTGCATTGATTTTATATCCTGACACTTTACTGGATTCCTGTACAAGTTCTAGCATATTTGGAATAGAGTCTTTTGGGTTTTCCACATAAAGTATCATATCATCTGCAAAGAGAGATAGTTTGACTTCTTTGCCGATTTGGATGCCTTTGATTTCTTTCTGTTGTCTGATTGCGGAGGCTAGGACTTCTGGTACTATGCTGAATAGCAGTGGTGATAATGGATATCCCTGCCGTGTTCCTGACCTTAGGGGAAAAGCTCTCAGTTTTTCTCCATTGAGAATGATATTTGTGGTGGGTTTTTAATAGATGGCTTTGATGATATTGAGGTACGTACCCTCTATCCCTACACTTTGAAGAGTTTTGATCAAGAAAGGATGCTGTACTTTGTGAAATGCTTTTTCAGCATCTATTGAGAGTATCATATGGTTCTTGTTCTTTCTTTTATTAATGTATTGTACCACGTTGATTGAATTGCTGATGTTGAACCAACCTTGCAACCCTGGAATAAATCTCACTTTGTCGTGGTGAATAATCCTTTTAATGTACTGTTGGATCCTATTGGTTAGTATTTTGGTGAGAATTTTTGCATCTGTGTTCCTCAAGGATATTGGTCTGTAATTCTCTTTTTTGATGGGATCCTTGTCTGGTTTTGGGATCAAGGTGATGCTGGCCTCATAAAATGAGTTTGGAAGTTTTCTTTCTATTTCTATTTTTTGGAACATTTTCAGGAGAACAGGAATTAATTCTTCTTTAAATGCTTGGTAGAATTCCCCTGGAAAGCCATCTGGCCCTGGGCTCTTGTTTGTTATTTATTATTTATTTATTTATTTATTTTTATAATTAAAAAAAATTTTTTAATAAACATATAATGTATTATTAGCCCAAGGGGTACAGGTCTGTGAATCACCAGGTTTACACACTTCACAGCACTCACCATAGCACATACCCTCCCCAATGTCCATAACTCCATCACCCTCCCCCTATCGCCCTCCCCCCAACAACCCTCAGTTTGTTTTGTGAGATTAAGAGTCTCTTTGGTTTGTCTTGTTGGGAGATTTTTGATGACTGTAATCTCCTTACTGGTTATGGGTCTGTTCAGGTTTTCTATTTCTTCCTGGCTCAATTATGGTAGTTTGTACATCTCTAAGAATGCATCCATTTCTTCCAGATTGTCTAATTTGCTGGTGTATAGTTGTTCATAATATGTTCTTACAATTGTTTGTATTTCTTTGGTGTTGGTTGTGATCTCTCCCCCTTCATTCGTGATTTTATTTATTTGGGTCCTTTCTCTTTTCTTTTTAATAAGTCTGGCCAGGGGTTTATCAATCTTATTAATTCTTTCAGAGAACCAGCTCCTAGTTTTGTTGATTTGTTCTACTGTTCTTTTGGTTTCTATTTCATTGATTTCTGCTCTTATTTTTATTATTTTTCTTCTCCTGCTGGGTTTAGGCTTTCTTTGCTGTTCTTTCTCCAGCTCCTTTAGGTGTAGGGTTAAATTGTGTACTTGGGACCTTTTTTGTTTCTTGGAAAAGGCTTTTATTGCTATATATTTTCCTCTCAGGACCACCTTTGTTGTGTCCCACAGATTTTGAACAGTTGTGTTTTCATCTTCATTTGTTTCCATGAATTTTTTCAATTCTTCTTTAATTTCCTGTTGACCCATTCATTCTTTGGTCGGATGCTCTTTAGCCTCCATGTATTTGGGTTCTTTCCAACTTTCCTCTTGTGATTCAGTTCTAGCTTAAGAACATTGTGGTCTAAAAATATGCAGGGAATGATGCCAATCTTTTGGTACCATTTGAGACCTGATTTGTGACCCAGGATGTGATCTATTCTGGAGAATGTTCCATATGCACTAGAGAAGAATGTGTATCCTGTTGCATTGGGATGGAATGTTTTGAATATATCTGTGATGTCCATCTGGTCCAGTGCGTCATTTAAGGCCTTGATTTCCTTGTTGATCTTTTACTTGGATGCTCTGTCCATTTTAGTGAGGGGGGTGTTAAAGTCTGCTACTATTACTGTATTATTGTTGATATGTTTCTTTGATTTTGTTATTAATTGGTTTATATAGTTAGCTGCTCCCATATTAAGGGAATAGATATTTAAAATTGTTTGATCTTCTTGTTGGACAGACCCTTTAAATATGATATTGTGTCCTTCTTCATCTCTAATTATAGTTTTTGGCTTATAATCTAATTTATCTGATATAGGGATTGGCACCCCAGTTTTCTTTTGATGTTCATTAGCATGGTAAATTGTTTTCCACCCCTGCACTTTAAATTTGGAGGTGTCTTTGGGTCTAAAATGAGTTTCTTGTGGACAGCATATTGATGGGTTTTATTTTTTTTTTAATAATTATTATTTTTTATTTTTTATAAACATATAAAGTATTTTTACCCCAGGAGTACATGTCTGTGAATCGCCAGGTTTACACACTTCACAGCACTAACCATAGCACATACCCTCCCCAGTGTCCATTACCCCACCCCCCTTTCCCAATCCCCCTCCTCCCAGCAACCCTCAGTTTGTTTTGTGAGATTGAGAGTCACTTATGGTTTGTCTCCCTCCCAATCCCATATTGTTTCTTTTCTTCTTTTCCACCCCCCCCAACGCCCCATGTTGAATCTCCACTTCCTCATATCAGGGAGATCATATGATAGTTGTCTTTCTCTGATTGACTTATTTCACTAGGCATGATACCCTCTAGTTCCATCCATGTCGTTGCAAATGGCAAGATTTCATTTCTTTTGATGGCTGCATAGTATTCCATTGTGTATATATACCATATCTTCTTTATCCATTCATCCTTTGATGGACATCTAGGTTCTTTCCATAGTTTGGCTATTGTAGACATTGCTGCTATAAACATTCGGGTGCACGTGCCCCTTCGGATCACTACATTTGTATCTTTAGGGTAAATACCCAGTAGTGCAATTGCTGGGTTGTAGGGTAGTTCTATTTTCAACTTTTTGAGGAACCTCCATGCTGTTTTCCAGAGCGGTTGCACCAGCTTGCATTCCCACCAACAGTGTAGGAGGGTTCCCATTTCTCCACATCCTCGCCAGCATCTGTCATTTCCTGACTTGCTAATTTTAGCCATTCTGACTGGTGTGAGGTGATATCTCATTGTGGTTTTAATTTGTATTTCCATGATGCTGAGTGATTTGGAGCACTTTTTCATGTGTCTGTTGGCCACCCGGATGTCTTCTTTGCAGAAATGTCTGTTCATGTCCTCTGCCCATTTCTTGACTGGATTATTTGTTCTTTGGGTGTTGAGTTTGATAAGTTCTTTATAGATTTTGGACACTAGCCCTTTATCTGATATGTCGTTTGCAAATATCTTCTTGATGGGTTTTATTTCTTTATCCATTCTGATACCCTGTGTCTTTTGATTGGACCATTTAGCCCATTTACTTTAGGGTAACTATTGAAAGATATGAAAATAGTGCCATTGTATTGCCTGTAAGGTGACTGTTACTGTATATTGTCTCTATTCCTTTCTGGCCTACTACTTTTAGGCTCTCTCTTTGCTTAGAGGACCCATTTTAATATTTCCTGTAGGGCTGGGTTGGTGTTTGCAAATTCTTTTAATTTTTGTTTGTCCTGGAAGCTTTTTATCTCTCCTTCTATTTTCAATGAGAGCATAGCTGGATATAGTATTCTTGGCTGCATGCTTTTCTCATTTAGTGCTCTGAATATATCATGCCAGTTCTTTCTGGCCTGCCAGATCTCTGTGGATAAGTCTGCTGCCAATCTAATACTTTTACCATTGTATGTTACAGACTTCTTGTCCCGGGCTGCTTTCAGGATTTTCTCTTTGTCACCAAGATTTGTAAGGTTTACCATTAGATGATGGGGTGTCAATAATAAATTTATTAAGTAAAAAATAATATGGGTTTATCTTAGATTGTGATAGGGAACATGAATGATAGAATTGGGAAATGCTTTATCTCTTGACTGGATCTCCATTTTATTTTTAAAGATTTTAAAAATTATTTTATTTTTAAAAATGTATTTATTTATTTAAATATTTTTTAAAATTTAAATTCAATTAATTAACATATAATGTATTATTTATTTCAGGGGTACAGAGGTCTGTGATTCATCAGTTTTAAATAACACCCAGTGTTCATTACAACACATATCCTCCCCAATGTCCATCACACAGTTACCCCATCCCTCCACCCTTCTCCCCTCCAACAGCTCTAAGTTTGTTTGATTAAGAGTCTCTTATGGTCTGTCTCCCTCTCTGGTTTCATCTTGTTTCATTTTTCCCTCCCTTCCCCTGTGATCTTCTGTCTTGTTTCTCAAATTCCTTATATCAGTGAGATCACATGATAATTGTCTTTCTCTGATTGATTTGTTTAGCTTAGCATAATACCCTCTAGTTCCATCCACATCTTTGCAAATGGGAAAATTTCATTTTTTTGATGGCTGCATAATACTCCTCTGTGTGTGTGTGTGTGTGTGTGTGTGTGTGTACCCCTCATTTTCTTTATCCATTCATCTGTCAATGGACTTATTTCCATACTTTGGCTATCGTGGACATTGCTGCTATAAATATTGGGGTGCAGGTAGTCCTTTGGATCACCACATTTGTATCTTTGGAGTAAATACCCAGATCTCCATTTTAAATTTTAGTTGCAAATAACCAATAGTTTACTGATTCCTATCCATGGTTTTGGTTCAGGCCTTCAACAACTCTTTCCTTGATGTAATAAGTGCTTCTCTAATTGCTTTTCCTTCTTGTCTGTCCATTCTCCACACCGTTTCCAGTGACATTTCCCTAAAACACAAACTGGAACATGTTACTCCTCTGCCGCAAATTCATCAGTCACTCAGAATAAAGTTCAAATTCCCCAGTACCTTACACAGGCCATGTAATCAGCCTTCTACCATCACCTTCCCTTCTTCTCCCATATCTACTAGAGATTTGCTTTTACCAAAGTGCTATACATGTTGGATACCTCTCCTCCTGCTAGGCCCCCATGGCTTTGCACATGCTAGTTCTCTGCCATAAGTACATTTCCCCTAATATTCCATCTGACTGATTTCTGCTTGGTTATCAAGGCTCAGCTGAGTCCATCCAGGGTAAGTCCAGGGTAAGAAACTGCATATGTCTATCATAATATCTATCATGCTATTTTTTTTAGATCCTAAAGTGTATGATTAGAAATTTTTCAAACATGACAAAAGTGTAAAGAAAAGTGTAAAGAAATTTTTCAAACATGACAAAAGTGTAAAGTCCTCCTTCTCAGCTTTCCTCAACCTCACTCTTCTCCCTCAAGGTAAAACTATTAATAGTTTAGGGTGTTTTCTAGATCTTTTTACATGTATTTACAAACATACATATAAATAATGAAACCTAAGAATATCGTTCAGGAACTTGCTTTTTTTTTTTTTTCTTTCAGATTTCATGGACATCCTTGCACATTAGGGCTTAAAAAATCTACCTTTTTTGTTTTTTTGTAATTGCCTTTTCTTTAAGGAAAGAGACTGACTTTCATGTCTCCAGGGTTTTTTTTAGAAACGTTAAAAAATCATCATTTAATGCAGCAACTTGTTTTATTTTTATCCTTATCTTATGTCCTTGAATAAAAAATATCTACAGTGTTTTCCAGGAGAAATTTCAAGCAAAACTTAGTAACTGACATTTCTTGTATTATTTATGTATTCATTTATTTATATCATCACTATTATGACATCTGAATTTTTTTTGTCCTTATGACCCTCTGCCACATTTCTAGGAACTATTCTTTAATTTTTTATATTTGAATGAAACATTTGAATGTTTTAAAATATTACTGAACTTGATTTTCACTGTGACTCTGAGAGCTAAGGAACACAGAATTATTCCTCTTTAACCAGGAGTGAGTTGAGGCTTGGAGGAAGTTGCCTGACCACACTCTGAGCATTCTGTCCTTCAACATCGACTGTGTCTATTCCTCTGACAGTCTCTTGCTTGCTCAGGACTCACCATTGTGATGTCCTGGCAGATATGCTCTGTATCTACACCTTTTGATATATATATATTTATATATATATATGTATACATATATATACATATATATATATAAACAAATCTAGTCTGTTTAGTTTTCTTTGGATGAATGAATTTACACTAAAATACACTAAAATGATGTCTTATTGTGGTACTCTACTCTGAGTCATTATTATTGGAGTTGATGAATTACTCTAAATGAATGAGAATCACAGTGAGGACTGTTGGAGAAAATAGTTTTAATCCAAGTAGACTTTTTGGTGTACCCCAAACAATTTTATATGAAAGATTCTTTGAATCCACATCTCTGAGTAAAGTCATGCCTAGTGCTTATGTCTTAGGAGGACACAGGTAGCTCTTAGCACACATTTTTTTTTTGCATATTCTGCTTTATTTTTTTCTACTTTTTTCCCCCTGTGATCCATTCCAGTCAATTTTTAAAGAAATCCTGAAAGGAAAGTCAGACTTGTCTAGTTTCTTTGAAAACTTTTCTTCAGAATAGCTGACAAAGTTTTTGAACTATTGGTATTCATTTTTCATAATAACCCTTCCATGAAAATGACCAAAATATTTTCAGAAAGTAGATCACTGGGGGACTTCTTTACTGTGCAATTGCCACCTGACACTTGAGATCTCAATTTAATTCTGTGAACTGAGATTTTTATTGCTACAGGGTGATTGGGAAAATTAATAACAATCTCCTCAAAGCACTTTGAAGTCCTTAGGGGCCATTTATTGTTTCAACAAGATAGTCTCCTTCTAGCGTGTACACTTTATTGTTTATGAAACAATGAGGGTTCAATGAAGAATAAGACTTGCCCCTTGCAAAGAGTTTGCTTTTCTTCCTTACATCTGCATGAAAACATGACTTTTTTTCCCAGAAGTTTATTAGCATGAAATCTCTAATCTTTATTCAGAATGATAACTTTTTTAAAAATAAAGAACTAGGTTGCTTCTTTATCAGCTTGATTTAAAAAAAAAATCCCTGTGGTGCTTTTAAATACATACAGAAAGATGGTCAGAGACTCTGGGAAGAAGGCAGAGCAGTGCCCTGATGGGAGGGAAGGAAGGTCAATAACATCTGTCCTCTGAATAGGGAAAGGGAGCTGCAGGTAGCATAAACAAGGGTCTGAGCAAGCTAATACATGAGAGGACATCAGGAAATAGCTCCTCTGGTTTGCTGTAAATGAGATTTAATGAACGTTAGAAAACAAATAGAAAAAGAAAATACGGGAATTATCTAGAAATCGATCTTCTGGTTTCCTCTATTATCTCAGTTTGTGAACTAACACTCTTTAAATTATTTGCCTTATAATAATTATATTATTAGTAATATAAAGAAGATCATGTAAAGGGTATCCCCCATGAGCTCTGTGCTGAACCTGTTTTATACTGATTGATTGTTTTCAATGCTTTACATAGACTTTGGGAGTAGGAGCTGTGATTCTCATGTTACAGATGAAGACCCAGAGTTTTCAGCACTAACATCCTGCTCAAGAAGGAAGAGCTAGTAAGTGGGGGGAGTATGAGCCAAACACGCCTCTTCAAGTACTTATGCTTGTTGACTTTTCCAAACTGTGGGCTGAGCTGCAATATTCTTCATGTGAAATAAGCACAATGGAAAACCAAAGTTGCAAATGAGGAATGACCCCTGGCATGCCAGGACTGAACACTCCTTGTAGCATTTACAGTAGTACTGATAAAGTAAATATTCCTAGGGCAAGAGTTTTGATATTTTACTATATTCTCTGTGTTAGCTATCATTTAGTCAACCACATTTAATAGACGTCCACTTTGTAAAACTGATTTAAATATTGTGTGCAGTTGCTAGGGAAATATAGCTGTGTTGAGATAGTGATCCTGGGGAGATGGGGTTGGGGAGAAGGGATGTAAGAGGATGGGATGGATGATTAGTGCTCTTCACATTTTATGTTGATGATTAGAACATTCTAAAAAATTTTTCTCATGACTTCTAATTTATTATTCTTTTTCAGCTTTAACATATACCCTCATTGATTTTATCAAATTAATTAACTACATTCTTCACACCTTCATATTTATACATTAATTTTCTGAAATGTTGTACCAATTTGTACTTTGACCAGGAAATTCACCTCAAGTGGTTGTCTCTAAGGATTTTTCTTTAACCCTGGAAAATTTCAAATACGATGCCAATAAATTACCAATACAACTAACAAACAAATTAGATTTGTGATTGGAGAAGACTAAAAGGGTCTTGATTCTTTCTTCTTGCTCTGAATTGAAACAGCTAATAGAAAACAACAGTGACACTGTTTTTGTTAAGATGATGCTAGCCTTAGTAGAGAGAGTCAATTAACATATGGTTTCGCTTACTTGTGGAGCATAAGGAATAACACGGAGGACACTGGGAGAAGAGGAGAAGCGAGTTGGGGGAAATTGGAGGGGGAGATGAACCATGAGAGACTGTGGACTCTGAGAAACAAACTGAGGGCTTTGGAGGGGAGGAGAGTCGGGGGTTGGGTGAGCCTGGTGGTGGGTATTATGGAGGCACGTATTGCATGGAGCACTGGGTGTGGTGCATAAACAATGAATTCTGGAACATTGAAAAGAAATAAAATAAAATAAAATGGAAAAAAGAAGATGGTGCTAGCCTTTGTTTATGACTTTTTGTCTTTATAAATTTCTTTTTCAAAAAAAGATATTATATATTACAATAATATTACATATTATTAAATATTACATATTTACCTTAGAAAATAGATATTGCCTGGAATTGCATAACACAAAGCAACATGTGGCAATTGCTTAATTTTACAACCTTAATCACTTTTAATTGAGTAAGCTGGTAATCTGAACTACCCTGTGTGACTTTCTAATCATCTCCCCCTGCACACCCTCCCCAGTTCCTATCTCCATTAGCTTCCTCTCTCTCCTATTTATTTGCTCTGGTGGAAAGAACGCTGAACAGAAGGTGAGGAGCCATGAGCTGTGTCTCCAGTGCCATTTACTAACAGTGTGACCCTAGGAGAGGCACGGTAGGACTTCAGTGGATTGTGAAGATGGCCACAGATTTATCATCTTTTACATTCACACCCTTTGCTTATATCCTCCCACATTGACTCTGGGCTGGACTGTGTGACTTGCTTCAACCCATGGACTTTAGCAGATGTGATGTGCACAGAGACTTGCAATGTGCTTGCACATTTGGCTTGCTCTTTTGCTGCTCTTAGAACTCTGTGACTGCCACCTGAAGAAACCTGTGTTAGCCTGCAGAATGATGAAATACGTGTGGCACCATCATCCTGCCCTCGTGGCCAGACCCTGAGTGAGGCCATCCTAGGTCAGCCAGGTTCTGGCTGACTCATTGGTGGGCCCAGCTAAAATTAGCTGAGCTAGCCCAGACCAGAGAAACCTGTCTTAGCTGATTCACATAATTGGAGCTCCATAAACGTTTTTTTTGCTAAGTTTTGGGCTGGGTTGTTCACAGCTAAAGATAACTAATGCAAAATCCAAATAAAAAACCCAAACAATGAATGGCAACATATCCCCTGCCTACCCCAGAACACTGTTGATTATATGAGATTAGAAAGAAATGATGTCTGGGATGGACAAAGCTTCTGAAGAACAGTGCCCAGGGACGCCTGGGTGGCTCAGTCAGTTAAGCGTCTGCCTTTGGCTCAGGTCATGACCCCAGGCTCCTGGGATTGAGTCCCTCATTGGGCTCCCTGCTCCACAGGGAATCTGCTTCTCCCTCTCCCTGACTCTAACCCTACCCCAGCTCATGCTCTGTTTCTGTGTCTCTCTCTCAAATAAATAAAATCTTAAATAATAATAATAAAAAAGAATGAAGAGCAGTGCCCAGCGCTGTCTTGTGTTTGATCAGCAATTGAATGTTCAGTGAAGAAATAAATGAATGGATAATAAGCTGCACGCTTACAAGGTGGCAGTAGCAGCAGCAACAGAATAGTCAAAAATTTTAGATCCCTCAAGTAAGACATTTCATTTTTCTTTTGAATTTAAAATGTTAATATATCAGCTGGGTAGAAAGGATAGGAAAGAACACAACAGAGCAGCAATGCCCGTCTGAGGTATCTGGGCTCTGGACACAGGGCAGCAGCCTGGATCCATCAGGCTTTTATCACCATGGTCAGGAAGATAGTGCCAATTTCTATCTTTCCCATTGGCATTAAACTTTTCCCAGTTACCTGGCTTTTATCTTTTTTTTTTTTTTATTATAGTGTATCTTGATTCTATCTGAATATCATTCCCATGACAGTAGTTATAATCTCCATAAAGAAAAACTTCTGAGAGCTAAGTTTAGAGGTAAAAGAGAGATTTCTAGTCTGTGGAGATGCAAGGGCTACAGGGTTGGTAAATCAGAATTATTCTAATGGGAGCAAATATTTTCTGAGTGAAAGATGGTTTACCCAAAGGGGTCTATAAGGAATAAGTTTGTGTACTTTGATTTACAATTGTCTAGTGGGAAAATATATTTTTTTCAATCTGGTTATACTGTAAAATAAAGCCCGTATAGAGAAAAGTGCACAAATCCTAAAAGTACTCTTAATTGAAAAATTATAAAGCAAATACTCATATAATTACCACCCAGGTCAGAGATGGAGTCTTGCCTGCACACCACAAGTTCCTTGCTATTCACATTCTCCCCCTCACACTCTGTCCTTCACGAACCTTAACCTGAACCTGAACTTGAACCCCAACCCATACCTTAACCCTGTTAGGCTGACCACAATGCTTAATGATGGTTAAGTCCTTACTTGGCTTTATAGTTTTAGCACCTCTGCGGAGTTAACCACCTATGTGTGTATTTTTAAACACTACAGTTTAGTTTTGCTTGTTTTGAATTTTATATAAATGAAGTCATTCTTTATATATTCTTTTGCATCTTGCTTCTTTTGCTTATTGCTTAATCTTGCTTCTTTTGTGTAACTGTAGCTTATTCAATTTCGTTGACAGGTACTTTTCCGTGCATGAATACACAAGACAATTTACTGTTGATGGACCCATCAGTAGCTTCCAACTTTTGGATCATGTAAGCAATGTGGCTGTGACTGTCCTTACATGTCTCCTCTTGCACATGCACACAAGTTTCTCAAGGGAGTGCACTTTGTGGGTCATAAGGTAAGCATATCTTCAAATTTAGTAGCAGAGGACAAATTATTTCCTGAAGCAGCATAGCCATTTTGCCTGCCGCAAGTGTTCTCAATGAGTGTCTCAATGCTCCTTGTCCTTGTCAGTACTTGACATTTTCAGACTTTCAATTTACTCTTATTTTTTTTCAGAAAGATATTATTTATTTATTTGAGAGAGAAAGAGTAAGTATGAGCAGGAGGGGCAGAGGGAGAGAGAATCCATGCGGACTCCACACTGAGCATGGAACGCAATGTGGGACTCGATCTGACCACCCTGAGATCATGATCCGAGCCAAAACCAAGAGTTGACGGCTTAACTGACTGAGCCATCCAGGAGCCCCCAGACTTTTAATTTTTGCCAGTCTGGAGGGCTTGTAGAATCTTCCTGTGAGATAAATTCGCATCTTCTCATTATTTATGAGGCTGAGCGTTCTTTCATACATTTTTTAACCATTCAGTTTCTTTTTTATGAAGTGTCTGTTCAAGTCTTCCTTTTTTCCTACTCCCTGTGCCTTTTTCTGTGTATGAGCTAAAGCTGTAACTTTAATATTTTCCATAGGGAAACATACTATTTCCAGAACCATCAATAAAAGGAACATTATTTTTCCACTGCCCTGCCATGCCATCTTTGTTATAAATCCAGTGCTCAGGTATGTGTGGGACAATTTCTGGACTCCTATTCTGCTTCACGGGTTTGCTTGTCTTTTCCTGCACTAATGCCACATCTTCTTAACTATCATGATTTTATAATAAGTTTCAATATCTGGTAGGGCAAGTCTTTACACTTGGTTCGTCTTCAAGAAAGTGTTAGCTATTCTCTCAGGGAAACCAGAAAGACAAGCTTGGAATCTTCTGGAATCATTCAAGCAAAAGATGGTGAGAGCTGGCATTAGGATCATGGGAATAGTGATGGAGGGGAGGGGCTGGTTTTAGACCCTTCAGGAAGTAGTTGGAAAGAATGCCAAACCATTGTTTCTAAATGATGTAAGGAAATAGGCTTTGGCGTAGAAAGATTATATGAATATATCAAAGAGAAAACACTGAACAGATAACAACTTCTTAAAAACAGTCTACCCATAGGCTATATGGAAACTTTTGCAAAGTGAAGTTTCAGAAAGTAAAAAAACAAAACAAAACAGAAATTGTAGAGAATTTGAAAGAATTAGAGACCTACAGTTAATATGAAACTGATGATTGATGATAAATATATTAACAGGAATTATGTGTGGCTCCACTTTGTTTAATATTATTTTTCTGTTTTTGACATTCCTAGCAATAAGTTTTTCAATTTCTACATCTGGTGTCTTTCAGGTAACTTGATTTGAGTTTGTAACATGGTAAGTCTTGCTGAAAATGCATTCAATATATTCCAGTTGATAGTATCTTCCAGGCTTTGACTCAGCCTGTGTTTTCTAACAAACTCTCTTATCATTTTTTTTCTCCTATACTGAATTTTTTTTTGATATATTCTTTAACAAGTTCAAGAAAAGCAGATCAAACAATAGCTAGACTAGTGTGTTTGGACTTCATATTTGGTCCCATTTCTGTTAAGAAATTAATTAATAAGATACATATTAGTTTGTGACTGCCAGTTGATTATTAGAGAATTTTCATTTGCTTTCATATGTAGGAATATTTAATGTAGTAATTACACAGTCAGATATTTCACACCCAAGATCACACCTTCTATTTCTATTCCTTGGCCTTCTGAATTTTGCTCTTTTGAAAGAAATGGGCCCTCTGGAGCATGACAAACTTGATTTAAAGGTATTTGCAATAGGATGTTATTTTCTGTCAAAAGCTCATGCAACTGTAGGCTCTCTCAGTTTGGAACTCATGGGCTTGAGAATTGCTAATGTAAATTCTAATCTTAGACCTATTGGCATGGCAAATATGGAAAAAAAACCCAGATAATTGCTCAAGAGGTTAAGATTAAGATTAAGGCTACAGGACTTATAATTAAGACATTTTTGGACTTAGTGAATTATAACCTGATTTTCAAAAGCAATAGTGGCATTTGCAAATGACAAAAGAAAAAAATGGTAGGATATAGGAACAAATGCAAATCAGAACTCAGATGTACCAAATTTTGTGTGTGTGCGTGCATGCGTGTGTGTCTGTGTGTGTGTGTGTTATAGGTGTGGGTGAGGAAACTTGTTTTAACTTTTCAGCTATGAACATTCCAGAGTGAAAGATCAAATCTCTGAAGCAATGGTGGCAGGATGCCCAAAGAAGAAAGAAGTAGACCCTGAGGGCTCCCTAAGAATGTATGGCATGTTAATAAACATGCTTATAGATCCAGTAATTCCACTTCTGGATATTTATCTGAAGAAATGAAAACACGAATGTGGAATGATCTCTCTACCTCTATGTTCTTTGCAGCATTATTTACAATAGCTAAGATATAGAAACAACCAAAGTGTCCATCAATGAAAGAATTGATAAAGAAAATGTGGTATATAGTTGCGATAGAATATTATTCAACCACAAAAAGAAGGAAATCTTGCTATTTGCAACAACATGGTCAGATCTTGATGGTATTCTGCTAAATGAAATATATCAGAAAAAGACATTCATCATATGATCTCACTTGTATGTAGAATCTAAAAAAAAATCCCCAAGTTCCGACCTCCTCCTCCCCAACAACAAACCCAAGAAACAAAAACCCTGAGCTCATAGATATAGAGAACAGACTGGTGGTTGCCAGAGGTGGGAGGTGAGGAATGGGTAAAATGGATGAGCTCCCAGTCACAAATTAAATAAGTCATGGGGATGTAATATACAGCATGGTGACCATAACTGCATATTGGAAAGTTGCTAAAAGAGTAGACCTTAAAAGCTCTTATCACAAGAAAAAACATTTGTAACTATGTAAGGAAATGGATGTTAACTGGACTTATTGTGATCATTTCACAATATATACAAATACCAAATTGTTATGTTGTACACTTGAAAGTAACACGATGGTATATGTCTCATATACTTCAAAAACAGAAATTAACATGCTTACATAGTATGAAGTGTGTCCTCTGGATTGGGGATATAGCCCAAGTCACAAAACTTGGACTCAGAGCTCAATCATATTTTTGGATGTGTCATTTCATTTCTGTGTCTCGCCTCTCCTAGAACGAGGTTTGCTATGTATTTATAATTCGTTCTTTACTGTTTACTCAGCAATGAATTGAAGGAAATTCTTTAGTTATCTAAGATCTGGTTTTGAATCTACTTCAGACCCCTGCTGTTCTAGGTAAGTTATTCTATCTGCTTACTTTTCAGCATTCCCAAAATGGGTGTTTCCAAGCGGTGAGCCAGTTATATATTCCCGTGAGGAAACTGGTATTAAGAGTGGAGTTTAGTATACCCAACTACATCAAAGAGTCCGTAGCAGTCTGGGTCTAGTTGGGAGATAGAAACCACATAGTAGGTTTCTGAAGAAATCTGACATAAGAATTTTCAACTCTAATAAGGAAGTAACCATACCTACAAGTAACTTTATATGGTACCTAAGGGCTGACGGAGAATACCTAAGGAAAGACACATTTGGAAGGAGTTCAGACTTGGATAAAATGTGCTTTGGCCACCTAACAGCAGAGAAGTGGGCTGGCGTGGAGCTGTAGGCAAACATTAGGCAGCTCTGGAGTGCATGCACGTGGGGAGCGGGTGATCCGCAACAGGTCGTGTGCGCATGCGCTCCAGGTCTGGCTGTCAGCAGGGGCAGAAGGGTTTCAGTGTGAGGGACGCACTGGGGATGGAGGTGGGTGGGTGAAGGTTTTCAGGAGAGCTGAGGACGGCTCATCCTCAGGGTAAGATGCAAAGGTTGTGAGAGACCATATTCTGGTCGTGTGGCGTGGGCAGGCTCCTTCTGGACATGGCAGACACCGACCTACCTCCCCTACCTACGCTGAGAATTGCTGGAAGGCTTTTCCTCTTCCAGTGTCCCTTCAGCGCCCTCTGTTGGGGAAGCTTGGTATCATACTCACCCTAAAGGCGAAGTGTTTAAAGGAATTCATGGGTGGTTTATCATAAAGCATTATATTCAGGGATGTGTTTGGATTTGTGAGGCAATAAAGTGATAAACAACACAGGGTCCAAGAGCAGTAAAGAAGGCCAATATCAGCATTACAAAAAACACCTGGTGGCTCTTTTCCATCTGTGAAAGGAGAGCCGTTAAGAGAATGCTGGCACACAACCTTTTTTTTTTTTTTCCTCGTTGACAAAAGACTAAAAAACTTTGATATTTTTTCAATATGTTATGGCATATTAATTTGTGCATTTATATAAAGTGAGGCAATTTCTTTTCTGTATTTTTAAAGATAAATTCAAGCCTTAGAAAGAATCATATTCAAATAAGCATGTCCAAAAAAACACAAGTAATAAAACATTCAGCCTCTGGAAAACAATAAAGAGGATGCAATTCATAAAACCCGGGAACACTTCTCACATCCCTCTTCCCTCTTCGGCATGATTCTCTGTCATATCACGTTATGTTGGAGACTCTCTTCTGCGACCTTCCACTCCCACAGAATAAATCTTCTTTTTCTCTGAACCTCACCACTGCTCTGTCTCCTGTCATAATCTTTCTCTCTCAACTTTGTCTCTCTTTCACTCTCTTCTACTTAATCTTTTTTTTTTTTTTTTTTTCTCCTTAGGTTTTCCTTTCTGGGTTCTGAGCTTCAACTGTCTCCTGCCCATTTGCTAATTCAATCTTGCCAGACAGAGTCCTTGAACTAGTTTCTCAGAGGAGCTCCTCACAAGGCAGAGGCAGGAGGAGCAGCGGGAGGGGTGTCTCATTCTCTTCACTGCGGTGGGTGTGGAGTCTGGGAACATTAACCGATTATAAATCCTGTTGCCTTCGCACTTTCTCCTCATCAATCTTTGTTGACTCCTGTGAAGAGATATTCAATATTCAATATTTAAATGTTCCTTTAGAAGTTCTTTGAATTTACAACCTAAGGCCACCCTATTCCTTCTCTTTCCCGGGCTGTACATCATTTCTCTTGATTCCTGGGAAAGGACAGCCAGGTGAAGTGTGAGCATGGACGCGCCTGCGCGCACGCAAGCACGTGCACGCAAGCGCACACATAACACACATCATTCTTCCTTCTAGAAGACCTTGAACATTCCTATTAGCATTTAAATTCTTTGCCCTCTAATATCTCTGCTCCTTACAACTTGCAAAGAAAATAAGTAACCGTATTCCTAGTTCCGCGTTCTTTATAGGCATTCTTCTGCATAGGTAAGCACCGGCTGGACCAGGGAGTGCCCCTGGCTGGGCACCGAGATGCTCTTTGTGTGCAACCCTGCCATATTGGAAACACATGAGAACACAGGACTCCATGCAGAAAGTTTGGGCAAATTCTACTTACTTGCAAACTAAGAAAATAAAGAAAATAAAATTGCTAGGGTTAGTCATTTTTTTTTTTTTTCTTTTTTAAAGGCATGCAGGCTCCCACTTCAGTTTCTTTTTTTTTTTGACAGAGAGAGATCACAAGTAGGCAGAGAGAGAGAAAGAGAGAGAGGAGGAAACAGGCTCCCCATCCAGCAAAGAGCCCGATACGGGACTCGATCCCAGGACCCTAAGATCATGACCTGAGCCGAAGGCAGAGGCCTAAACCACTGAGCCACCCAGGTGCCCCTAGGGTTAGTCATTTTAATTCATTATTCTTTTAGAGGTATATAGGATTTTACTGTTTGAATGGCAATAAGCCAGGATTTACTTTCTAAAGTTGGTAGTCATTATGAAATACCTTGTCTTCTTTTCTTTTCTGGAGACATAGTGAGATTGTGCTACCTATGAATCAGGTGACTGGAAGCCAAGAGCTTCCAAGCCAGAGCATTTCATTGCCCCCACAAGACTCTTCAGAGCTGTCTTTCTTCTTTGGCATGGTGACTGGTCACATTCAAGATGGTGGTTGCTCCATTAGTCAGGCCCTACTGTGGGAAGATGCAAAACAGAAAACTCAGGCACTCTGTGAGGGACAAGTCATATAAGTGAGAAACAAGCCTTTGCTGTTCTAAGGTACTAAGTTTTGGGGATTTTTTGTTACTTAGCATAACTTAATTCTGTTTATGTAATATACCTCATCTTGATCAATTTCCTAAGCATGAACATTTCTTCTTGCATTTAAATGTATGAATCTCTTGCATATAATGAGAAGTTTAAAGCTCTTTCAAACTATTAAGGAAGTGCATATTAAACAGGCGAAGAGTTTCTTGTTAGTTCTACTTAATTTTAGCTCTTACAAATTGACGATAGCTAACTTAAAGTGCACTCTGTATTGATACTAGCTTTTTAAAATTTATTTTTATTTCTTTTCAGTGTAACGGTATTCATTGTTTTTGCACCACACCCAGTGCTCCATGCAATATGTGCCCTCCCTAAAACCCACCACCAGGCTCCCCTAACCTCCCACCCACCTTGATACTAGTTTTTAATATGTATTTGGTATAACTGAAATAACTGATCTAGAGATACATCAGAACCTTGGTAAATTGTGGAGGTGGATAACTCTTATTATAAATTTATTTCATTTGCATATACCAAGTGAGATGATGTTGTGTATTTTCCCACACATAAGGATGCTTTGAAAGTGGAGCAATGGTATCCTCCAGTGGTTGAAATTATTTATTTCAGGGGTGCTTGGCTCTCATGGGAAATCTTGTTGGTATTTGGTGTATTCTGTCACTGGATAGCTTCCCACCATTGAGTACTGAGTTTGGTTTAAAGAGCTACAGATGATATTTACCAGGATAACACAAAATGGATTACAGAAAAACAACAGAAAAAGAGTAGAGCCCTTCCAGGTTCAACCCTACCAGGGAAGAATAGAGAGAAGAAAATGTACTAGAAAATGTTCATATGTAGTTCACATGTAGATGAGTTTTTGAGATAACACGTGAGGTGGCTGGGTCAAGGGCATGACAAAGAGTCCCTCTCAGAACATGTTTCCTAGGCTGATTTTTAGATAAGTGCTTCTAAGGAAGCTGACATCATATCTTTGATGGGACACACACACACACACACACACACACACACAGTCTATGTGTGTATCCTTCCATTTATTGATAATCCTAAAGATTTCAGAAGTGTCACAGACTATATCCTATAATGTATGCCATACCACAGTGTCATAATATTTGGGAAGAAACTATCATTCTATAATACTATATTGAACATGTATTATGTGAAATAAAAATTTATTACTCTTTTCCTATACTTGCCACTAGGGATGCTCTTGGTGTTTATCTCACATTCCTGCCAGCACTTCATGTAGCAGTTTGTTAGCTCATAAGTTCAGGAACATCACAGGGTTGGCTAGGTCCTCAGGGATGTAGCAATGAAATATAGACTATTATATTGATATTAATCCTGTCCGTTGACACTAGAATTAGAAAAGCATTATATTACAGTAATTTTGGCTCAGACCAGTAAGTACATGTGGAAAAGGAGGTATGAAGGTCATGCTGTTTCCTACTTATTTTTTTGTCTAGTAAACCTATGAGAAGCGGTTTTGATCATGGAGAGTGAGAAAGATGGGGAGAAGGACAGAGGATCATGGCAGAGCATATGTGATATCGCTTCTCTGATGGATGGTATTTTGTAGAAGCCAAGTAGAATTGTTAGTATTTCAATATGTGTAATATTTACCATATATTAAAAGTAAGATTTAAATATGTTAGAGAAATCTGAAACTATCTGAAAGATCACGGACCTCTTTGAGAGCTATGGGTATACATGGGTAATGATATCATCTGAAAGTCATGAATAAATGAAAAAATTTGATTTATCTTCTGGCTTCTTTGTAGAGAAAGCCATTTGAACACACATATACACACAAGCACATTCATTAACCATCTGCTCTAAAATCAAGCAGCATAAACATAAGCCTTTAGCCAATATATCCAATAAATGCTAAAAAGCACATTTCAGTCCTCTGTGGGTACCATTTAAAGGCGAGAAAGAACATCAGAAATGAAGAGAAGACACAGGGCTCTGTAGTATCTAATGAGCTATGTTCTCATTCCAGCTGGCTGGGCTTGGAATTCAAGCATTACCTAGTACCAATGTAGATGGAAATGATGGCTTTCTCAGTGAACTTTGCTCATGGTTCTTTAACTAATATTCTTAAACTGAGAGACTAGTTCGAAGAGAATAGCTTCAGTCAGCCACCACTTATGGAAGGTCTCTCTAGGATACCGTGATTTTGATACAGAGATATGACATCACTGGACACTCGCTAAGAGTGGTTGACCTCAAAATTAAGGCAGGGAAAAAAGTGGACAAGCTGAAGATCTCTCCTACCAGACCGACACTCCCTCCAGTCAATGTGGACTATCCAGGAGAAAATTCTTGTATAAGAATTAAAACTTTTGCTGGCTCCATGTTCCAGCAATGTCACAGCCACTCTGGTGTGGGGAGGGAGGGAGGGGGAACTGGTCTATTTATACTATAGGAGAATGGAAGTTAATAGTGGTGTATTTTCTTGCTCACTGAGTCATGTTGTCATGTTAAAGCACTCTGCGTAGCTTTACAATTCTTTAAGATGCAAGGTCATCCTTAAATCAATGTTATCTGTGTACCTTATTAATAATTTAATGGTCCACAGATATTTACTGAGTGCCAAGGATGTGCCAGGCACTATGTTAGCTATTGGGATAAATGAGTGAGCATTTTACCTCTGTGCTTTTCCTGTGCTGGAAATTGTTCTGTCTTTCTCCCAGTATTTGTTCTCCCTGAACTCCAAGGCCAAGCTCAAGTCTCCATCTGCCCTATAAAGCTTTTATTCACTACTGCTTCCTAAAAAACACTTTCTCTACCACATCTTGGTATTTAATTATATCCTTTCTGAGCTTTCTCTAGGTGAAGTCTCCCACTTCACCTAGCTCAGTGAGTGTTGTCCATGTAAATAGCTCGATAACCACTACTGATTGATTACTTTCTTCTCTACAACAGGCTATTATTATAGACAAATAAGACAATAAAGAAGAAGGTGCTTTGGACACACACAAATGAAGAAAATGCAGTCAAAAATCTGATATCTTGTGCGAATATCAGGATCTATACTAGGAAAGAAAAAAATAGCTTTTCTGTCAAAGTAAAGTAACAAAGGTTCTGCAGGCTGCTACAATTTTCTAAGAAAGATAACGGTCTTCTCTAATTTGGTTTGGAAGTTCTATATTTGTACCTGAACTGTGTTTTAGTTTAGTTGCAGCCTTTATGTATGAAAGTAGACAGTATTTTTCAGCCTTACTCTTTGTTTTTTTTTGAGTCTTTTACTAAATGACTGCTGCATGCAAATATGTTTTCTGTGCCCAAAGCAATAACTAGATGTTTTAAAAAAAGATACCCTTGCCAATGAGAATTCTGCCTGTCTATCACACAAATTAATTCCTCTGAAAACAGGCTATTTTCACATTTGCTTTAATGGCGCTCAGAGCAGGTAGTTGTGATTTTTTCCTAGGTCTTATGCTCATGCACCCTCGGAGTACTTTGTTTTGTTATGGACCATTAAAGAGTGGGGATGATAATGTTCCATCATTAGGCAATCATGCAGAGGATAAATTTCTCTTTCAGACAAATGGAGTTAAAAGACTATTATTCTTTCCCCACTCTCTTCCCCAACTAATAGATCATTTAAAAGCCATAGAGCTAGAGCACTTTACAAATCTCCAAGAAACGTTTTTAACAGTGGTAGTATATTCTTGCCCAATTTATAACTAAAAAGGAAAAGAAAAAGAAAAGAAAAGAAAGGCATAAGAATTCTTGGGAAAAATTTTTCATGTTCGTGATTTCTTCTTTGTTCCTCCCCAGGGTGTGGTTCTGTCAGAGCGATCAACAGAATGTGTGCAGACTCTCCCATGTTAGAGAAGAACATTGTGGCTTTGTGATTGGGTATTATGATCATTACATCCTTAAAGATAAGCCAGACTACTTGAATCAGAATGCACAAGGTACTGCAATTGTCAGACTTGCCCATTTGTATTTAAGCCAACTGAATAATAATGAATCAGCATCATTCAAAAAGACTGAAACTAAGAAAGATGATTTGGCCATTTCCACATTTCCTAAATGAAAGAAGTCACTTTCAGGACAATACTTCACATTCATATTCAAGGATTTTGAACTTAGTGTGTTTCAAGAAAGGTTAAAAATAGTGTTTTTGTAATGCCTTGCAAATGTAACAAATTAGGTGCTTCCTATATTTCCTAACGAAGGAATATTCTCGTTTTGGGGGGGGTTTGATCACTGCTTCAATCTCATTACTAGATATTGGTCTATTCAGGTTGTCGATTTCTTCCTGTTTCAGTCTTGGAAGTTTATAGGTTTCTAGGTGAGCCTGGTGGCGGGTATTAAGAAGGGCACGTATTGCATGGAGCACTGGGTGTGGTGCATAAACAATGAATCTTAGAACACTAAAAAAAAAAAAAAATAAATAAATTAAGATGTTAAAAAAAAAAGGAATATTCTCCTTGGTAAATGTCTAACTTGTCAGGGAGCAATTGTGAATATTGATGTGGTGAAGAGCCCTGTGTAGATCCTCTTGAGGGTCTGCCGACCTGGGGACTCAGAATTGAATTATGCTATCTTTTCATCTGGGGACTGAAGCATGAAAATCACATATAGGAGAGTGTTTTGAAAAAGACAGGAGGTACAGTCTTGTTTGCAGGACAAGCTGAGCCTTTCTCTTGGTGCTGCCTAGGGCCATGGTTTCTTCCCTACTCTTCAAGCCTAGGCCAAGGTGTAATAGAGAACATGGACGGTCATTTCTTCTGAATTTAGATATTTAAAAACAACACTCACATGGATGCAAAAGATAGTCTACTGGGATATAAGTCAAGAGAGATGTTACTAAATCGAGGAAAACCACATGTTTGTAAAGTAGAAAAGATTCTGTTTTGTGGAACATGAAGAGGTAGAGCCCTGGAAGGTGTGGAAACAGATAATCAATTAATAGTAACACCCAGGAAGTCCTTCAAAAGATGACTAGTTTTAAAAATGTGACAAATCCACAAAATGGAATACCTACAGCAATAAAAGGAACAGGCAAGTGTTACATACAACCCAGATGACTCTCCAGGGGATTATGTTGAGTGACAAAAGCCAGTTACTAAAGCTACATGCTATGTGATTCCCTTTACATAACATCACTGAAATGACAAAATTAGAGAAAGGGAGAACAATTAAGTAACTACTTGGGGTAAGAAGAGGATGGGGGTATGAAAGGGAAGGTGTGCCAACAAATGCAACATGAGGGGTCCTTGGGAAGAATGGAAGGGAATGTGCTGGGGTCTTGACTGTATCAGTGTTGAAATCTACAATTTTGCAAGATGCTGCCATTGGGGAAAACTGGGTCAAGGTCAAATGGGTTCTCTTTATTATTTCTTACAATTGGTAGAAATCTGAATTATCTTAACCTAAAAAGGTTAATTATACAAATTAATACTGATGGCAGGATGGGAAGAAAATACCACCAAACAGAGTAAGTACATTGTCTTCTACCTCTTAGCTGTAAGTAAAAGGGATCATTGTATTAAGCATTGCTTTACAGTTAAAACAATGTATTTGAGACAATGTAGAGTGGAGAAACTCAGGCATCTGATAATATTGATTCTGGCAGGGACAGTAGCTTCATATACATAATTTTAATTGTAGCTAAAGTAAGACCGAGTGCTAGCATGAATAATACCATCATTATTGTGGCCTAATTGCTAAATCAGAGGTATTTTCAGCTGCTTAATACTTTGTCATTTCTCTTCGTAGACATAAAAAGCACTAGTGGTTGTATTGTATGAGAGAAAATCTTAGTTTGAGCTATATTAATAATAGTACTAAGTCAAATTTAAGTAGGGGTGCCGGAGTGGCTCAGTCGGTTAAGCTTTCAACTTCTTCTGGTTTCCCTCTGGGTCATCATCCAGGGTCATGAAATCAAGCCGCGCATCAGGCTTTGCTCTCAGTGTGGAGTCTGCTTGAGATTCTGTTTCCTTCTCCCAATGCTCTTCCCTCTGCTTGTTCTCTCTCTCTCTCTCTCTCGCTCTCTTTCAAATAAACAAAAACTCAAATGATGTAAAACTGGGGGTCATTTCTAAGACACTACTGTAAAATGAAGAAGACATAATTCTAGGGGCTCTTGGGTGACTCGGTCTGTTAAGCATCTGCCTCCGGCTCAGGTCATGATCCCAGGGTCCTGGGATCGAGCCCTGTGTTGAGCTGTCTCCTCAGCGGGGAGTCTCCTTCTCCCTTGCTCTGCTCATGCTCTCTCTCTCTGTCTCTCTCAAACAAATAAATAAAATCTTAAAAAAATATATAATTCTAGTGCTATATTTTTTCAAAAGTCAAAGGGATGTTGAGATATTTGAATTTGAAGAAAGTTTCCTCACAGTATAGCGATGTTGCTGGTTTTGCTTACAGTTTGGGGTGTGGGGCTGGGATCTGGCAACACAAAATGAACTCAACCGACTTTCGGCCCAGGTTATATTTAAAATTTATTTTTCAGATAGTAATTTATTTAAACTTGAGTCACAATATCACATACGAACATAGAAACATCTGACCTTCCACAACTTTCACATCAGGGAGAGGTTATTTGCATTTATGGAATACTTTAATTTTTCTGAAACAAAAATTAAGAGACCTCACTTGATATGATTGCTTACAATATAGCACATGCAATGTTGAAACATACCAGTGTCTGAACTCAGAAATAAATCTCCCTACGTTTCTGCCGCATTTTTACTCATTTTTGTTTCCTTCTAGTGTGTAATCAGTTAGCTTGTGGTTCTCTCTCTCTGGTGACAATTTTATATGCCGCATATATCCTAGTCAGCTGCGTAGAAGCATCAAACCAAAATAGCAGGTCAAAATAGCAGGGCATATTTATTGCCAAGCACTGTGCTCAGCATTCACATGGGGTTATCTCATTTCATCCTCACAACCCCCCTAGGAAGAGGAAACTACTATTATCCCCATTTCCCAGATAAAGAAACGAGGGTAATTTCAAGTTTGGTAGCTTGCCCAAAGCCACACAGCCTCTTGGTCTTATAACTTCTATGATTTAATGTGGCAGTTTATTTTCTTTATGACTATGTCTTCTGAAAAAAGGGGGCTATCTTTCTTATTACCTTATGGTAATGCTGGGGTCCCAGGTCTGGATTAGAACCCAAACAGGTCTGCTATACCCATCTTCACTTCAGACAGCACCCCTCCAAAAATAAAAAGGGCTATAGACTATCAGTTACTAGAGATAGCGTGACTGGGTATCAAAGAGCTCCACACAGACGTCACATATTTGGGGGGACTGGTCGACATTTTTTACTTAGCTTTATGAAGGGAAACTCTGAAGCCTTTCTGAGAAAAACAAATCAGAAATCATGAATTATATTTCCACTGTCATAAGTGGATTATGTGATGATGGAAAAGTTCACTGAATGGTCTAGCATTTCAGTTTCCAGAAAGCTGTGGAAACAAAAACTACATGCCTGCAAATCAAATGTTTCTTTTTTTCTTTTTTCTTTTTTTAAGAATTTGTTTATTTGGGGACACCTGGGTGGCTCAGTTGGTTGGGCGGCTGCCTTTCGCTCAGGTCATGATCACATGGTCCTGGGATCGAGTCCCACATCAGGCTCCTTCCTTGTCTGGCAGGGAGCCTGCTTCTCCCTCTGCCTCTGCCTGCCATTCTGTCTGCCTGTGTGCGCTCGCTCTCTCTCTCTCTCTCTCTCTCTCTGACAAATAAATAAATAAAATCTCAAAAAAAAAAGAGAATTTGTTTATTTGACAGAGAGTGAGAGGAGAGAGAGCACAAGCAGCAGAGGGAGAGGGGGAGAGGGGGAAGCAGGCTCCCTACTCAGCAAGGAGCCCGATACAGGACTTGATCCCTGGACCCTGAGATCATGACCTGAGCTGAGTTAAACAGAGGCTTAACCCACTGAGCCACCCAGGCACCCCTCAGCTAACATTTTAAGACTCTTAGACTAATTTTCTCTTTCTCCTGCACAAGCACTTCACATTCCTGTGACTCAGGACTGCTCTGTGCTGTTTATATCAAACTTCCAGTATTTCTGCCTCCACATCATTCTTTATACTGTTCCCTCTGCCCATTCCTCTCTTCTCCCTCCCCCCTCTCCCCTTCCTCTGCCCATTTTTTAGGACCCATTCTAAATGCTATATTTTCTTTCCCAAATATTTTCTGATCCTCTAAATGGAATATAGTATCTCCTTTCTTTGAAATATAGCACTTAAATTGAGTATCGCTAACAATTGTAACATGTATTGTTTCTAATGTGCCAGTATTAAGAGTTTGCATGTATCCACTCGTTTAATCTTCACACTAAGCCTGTGCTGTCTATTCTATTATTGCCCCCATTTTCCAGATGAAGACGAGGAGATACCATCAGATGTTGTGACTTCTCCATGCTTATAGAGTTGGCGAATTACAGCTAATCAATTAGAACTTCTGGCCATCAGACTCCAATTGCAGTAATCACCTTCTACCTTATAAAATGACTACCTTTAAAAAATTCATATTTCCTGGGGTGCCTGGGTGGCTCAGTTGGTTAAGCAACTGCCTTTGCCTCAGGTCATGATCCTGGGGTCCTGTGATCCCCCAGTCAGGCTCCCTGCTCCTTGGGGAGCCTGCTTCTCCTGTTGCTTGCACTTTCTCTGTCTGTCAAATAAATAAATAAATAATCTTAAAAATTTTCATATTTCCTTCTGGATCACACACTTGTTGACAAATTAACCTCCCTTGTCCATCTCTATGTCCCTCTGGAGGTTTATATAGCAAAGACCTAACAGATATTTGTTGAATTACATTGAATTTCTTTCAATGGCCATTGTCACATATCTTTAGGAAGCAAAACAAGTAAAAACTTTCAGGTATTTGCAATAGGTAAAAAAAAAAATGTGTTTGGAAATGCATATTTCATGCTGTATAAAAAGAATTACTTCTGGGGTGCCTGGGTAGCTCAGTTGGTTAAGCGTCTGCCTTCATCTCAGGTCATGATCTCAGGGTCTTGGGATCGAGTCTCACATCAGGCTGCATGCACAGTGAGGAGCCTGCTTCTCCCTCTCCCTCTGCTGCCTCCCCACAGCTCGTTCTCTCTCTCTCTGCATCTCTATCTCAAATAAATAAATGAAATCTGAAAAAAAAAATACTTCTTTTTCATGATGCTCTCTTCTTTCCTGCCACTACCCCCGCTTCTTATACAGGTGTAAGTAAATACCAGCTTAACTGTCGGAGGAGTGTGTGTGTATTGAAGTGAAATGAAATATCAAGATGAAAGATAATACTTTCTATTCTTTCTTTGTTTTTCATTGTCTTCTTTTTATAGCTGAGGCAGTTATCTGGCTTTGGTCCTACCCAATTCCTCAGTATGATTGTCCTTTTCAAATATTACTGTGTTTGGTACTGAAGAATATCAAATAGCTATTTCATATTCTTATATAATAAACAGACCTGATCTTTGGCTGGCGTCCCCTCCCCCTTCCCCAATTTCAAAATCTTACTTAATAAGGGGAAGAGCTGTACTTAGCAGCCTTAAATTCCCTGCTGGTCTTTACCATCTGGCACATTTTCTTGAAGCTTGTGACATAGATTTTTGAATGTCAGAGCAGGAAAACTTCTTGCTAGAGAGACACGTTAGATGTCAGTCATCATTAAAATAAGGATCTCTAGTGACTTAAGTCAATTCCCACAAATGGAGGAACTCCTGCCAATCAGTGATGGAGTCTGTCGTTAGTATGGCGAGAGGCAGGACAGCTTCTGATGCTCATGCACCCATGTGGGGTTTAGTACCTGCCAGGTTCTTATTTTCCCTGTGACCTTTAACTTTGGGCCTGAACCATTTACAAAGTTTTATTAAATTCCTGTATTAGAAGACTACTTATGAATTCGTAACTTCCTAACACCACTGTCATTTTCAGAGAAATAGTTCAAATGTGTAGTGTAGCTAAAAGTCTATAATGGTGTTCTAATCCCAGAAATATCCCACCCAAAACCTAGTCATAGCAAGGAAATCATATCTCCCATTTTCAAGCCTACCAGAAGATGATAAAGGATATACACTCCCCCAAGAGTGGTAGCAACCATACTCCTTACTTCTTACTGAGAACCTCCTATGTGCAAGATTTTCCACTCAATGACACAGGGGCCACTACCCAGTATAATTTGTGCAGGATCCCTGCCCTCCAGGGAATGGAATCTTGTTGAGGAGTTAAGATGTCTATAGGAAAATAATGATAATGTAGGTCAGCATGTGATAGTTCTGTAGATTAGGTTCACAAGCTTTTTAAATTAAAAATTTTTTTTTTTTTTTACTTCACTCCACTTACTGAGATCAAAATTCTCTATGGCCAACCTAGATCATTGATTGTCACTTTCCAGGAGAAAAGAAATGGGTAAAAAAAAGGGGCCAGGAAAGAACTAACTAAAATCTGTTGATACCAACATATGTGAATCGCCTATAATTAAATTTATGAGGAAATGGGTTCATGCTTTTAATTTTTATAAAGCAATGCTTTAAAAACTAGATAGTTTTATCACATTCCATCTGGCAATATATTACAAATTATTAAGATAGAACAAGTTCACAGACCACATTAATGTCATATCAGTGTACAAACGAATTTTGAGGAAATTATAAAATCGTCTATTTTAATGGCGGTGTAATGGATGAATAAAAATAAGGTCTTCAGTTCCCATTAGTAGACAATTTAAGACCTAAACTATTCATGCAAATATATATCACTACCCACTATAGACTTAACCAAATGATCTTCCAAAAACCAGGTTAAAATAATAACTGACATTTATGAAGAAGCCACTGTATTCCAACCCCTACTGTACATGCCTGACATGTTCTTCCTTTAATTCTATGAGAAACTGCACAAGGAAACTGGGGACGACAGAGGTTGAGCTACGTGTCCAGTGCCACAGCTGTGAAGTGTCCACTCTAGAGCTAATACATTAACGTACGTTGCTAATGTCCAAGGAGAGTAAAGCGTTTATAAAGGAAAAGTGAGAAATTGTACTAACTAGACATCATGACCATATGAAAATACTCTGATGATGGGTCAACAAATAAGAACATAACATGGTGAAACTTCCTATAATTTTTGAGTGGCTGTGTATGAATGGGCTTGGCAGAACATTTCAACTTTAGTAGAACATTGAATTAGAGTTCTCTGCAAACTTTAATGCTGTATTGATCTTAATATATCAATACCAAATTTTAGTACACTTAGCAATTCATGAAGTCCTGGGGCACCTGGGTGGCTCAGATGGTTAAGTGTCTGCCTTAGGTTCAGGTAATGACACCAGGGTCCTGGGATGGAGCTCTGCATCAGGGTCCCTACTTGGCAGGGAGCCTGCTTCTCCTTCTTCTACTGCTCCTCCTGCTTATGCTTTCTCACCCTCTCTGTCAAGTAAATAAATAAAATCTTAAAAAAAAAGTTCATGAAGTCCCTATCAGTTAGCAGCAAGTGAAAATAAAAACACTCTTCTGAAGAAAGGCCTAGAACTTTTGGTCCAGTGAGTGGTGCAGCAGAAGAGACTCTCAGGGCCCAGCAGTAGCTATGGATATTCTTACTTATTTTTTAAATATTCAATTGATTTAAACTAAAAAAATAAAAATAAAAACAGTTCATCAGTTTCTCTTTACCTTCACTTCCTACTTCTAGCAACTACCAATCTATTCTCTGTACTTTTGAGCTTGGAGAAATAAATATATGTGTGTGTGTGTGTATATATATATATATATATATATATATATATATATGTATGTATTTTTTTGATTATACATGTAAGGATAGGATATGGTATTTGTATATCTCTGTCTGACTTATTTCACTTAGCATAATGCCCTTGAGGTCCATCCATGTTGTCTCAAATGGCAGGACTTCATTCTTTTTTATGGCTGAGTAATATTCCATATATGTTATATATATCAGATGTATATATTAGCACATATTAGCACAGTTTTGTATATACAGAATCACATATCGTATATCACTTTTATACAAATATCCTATCTACATTATTATATCACAATTTCTACATCATGGCCATTATAAATAATGCTGCAATAAACACAGGGATGCTTTGAATTAGTGCTTTCATTTTCTTTGGATAAATACCTTGTAGTGGAATTGCTAGACCATATGGTATTTCTATTTTTAATCTTTTGAGGAGACTCCATACTCATTTCCATAGTGGCTGTACCAATTCACATTCACGCTGACGGTGCGCAAATGTTCCCTTTCACCACGAACTTGCCAACACTTGTCATTTCTAGTCTTTTTATAATAGCCATTCTAATGGGTGTGAGATGATATTTACATTTCTGCGATGACTAATGATGTAGAGCATCTTTCATGTACACGTTGTTTCTGTCTTCTTTGGAAAAGTATCTATTCAGATTTTCTGCCCATTTTTAAAAAAATTGGATTGTTTATGTTTTGCTGTTGAATTATATGACTTCTTTATATCTTTTGCATATTAACCCTTTATCAGATATATGATTGGGAAATATTTTCTCCCATTCCACAGGTTGCCTCATCATTTTGTTGATTATTTCTTTGCTGTGTAGAAGCTTTTTAGTTTGATGTAGTTCCACTTGTTTATTTTTACTTTTGTTGCTGTTGCTTTTAGCTTCAGATTTAGAGAATCATCACCAAGACCTATGTCAGGGAGATTACCACCTATGTTTTCTTCTAGGAGTTTTATGGATTCAGGTTTTATGTTCAAGTCTTTAATCCATTTTGAGTACTTAATTTTTATGTATGGTGTAAGATAATGGTCCATTTTCATTCTCATGCATGTGGTGGTCCAATTTCCCTGATAAAATTTATTGAAGAGATCATCCTTTCTCATGGTATATTAGTGGGTTTATTTCTGGGCTCTCTATTCTGTGCCATTTATCTGTGTGTTTATTTTTGCTCTAATACCACACTTTTTAAATTGTTACAGTTTTGTAATATAGTTTGAAGTCAGAGAGTGTGATGCCTCCAGCTTTGTTCTTCTTTCTCAGTAGATTTTTAAAAAAACCTATTCAGGGATTTTTACAGTTTCATTCAAATTTTAGGGCCATTTTTTCTACTTCTGTGAAAAATGCCATTCAAATTATGACAGAGATTGCATTGAATCTGTAGATTGCTTTGGGAAGTATGGGCCTTTTTTGGGGAGGGGGGACATTTTAACAATATTATTTCTTCCAATCCATGAACAGATATCTGTGTTTTCTTCAATTTCTTTCATTAATGCCTTGCAGTTTTCAGTACAGGTCTTTCATTTCCTTGGTTAAATTAATCATATTTATTTTTTGTAATTTATTCTTTTTGATGCAACTGTAAGTGGGATTATTTTCTTAATTTCTCTTTTTGATAGTTCGCTATCAGTGTATTGAAATGCTACAAATTTTTGCATATTGATTTTGTGTCCTGCAACTTCACTGAATCCATTTGTTAGTTGTAACAGTTTCTGATGGAGTATCTAGGGTTTTCTATATATAATATTTTGCCATTTACAAATAGTGGCAGTTTTAGTCCTTTCTTTTTGATTTGGATCCCTTTTATTTCTTTGTCTTCTATTTTTTGTTCCTCATCTGTAATATGGGAATAATAATATTTAACTTACAGAACTTTTGTAGAACTTAAGTGAAATAGTACACAAAATGCTCCTATCAAAGTCGGAGATACAGGGGGGGCTTGATAAATACTAGTTTTCTTTCCTGCTCAGACATTCTACAAGAAGAGTCTTTAATGATCCCCAGACAGTCACATGATCAAGCACAATTCTTTTTCTCTCCCACATACTCAAATGAGAGACAGCTACACAGACTCAGAAGCCACCATGTTGAGAGTTAAGAGATCTTTGCTCAGGCACTGCCATTAAAAATACTGTGTAATCAGGGTGCCTGGGTTGCTCAGTTAGTTAAGTGTCTGACTCTTGATCTCAGCACAGTTCTTGATCTCAGGGTTGTGAATTCAAGCCTCATGTTGGGTTTCATGCCGGGTATGGAGCCTACTTTAAAAAATAAAACAAAACACCATGTATTCTACGGCAAGTGACTCTGCCTCTCAGCTGTTTCATTAATTGTAAAAAGAGGGTGATGGGCCTGATCATCTATCAGCCCTGTTAGCTTTAACATTCCATGAAGGAGATACCGTTTGGAAATATAGATTCCTTTCATTAATAGCAAAATATATATATATATATATATATATATATGTATACACATGTATATATATGTACATATATATACATGTATATATATATATTATGTGCTTGGAAATTGAATGTCAGTATCACTGCTAGGAAAAGACTTATTTGGACTTATGAAGTTTTGAGCATTTAAGTGTTTCGAGACTGTGAGGTTATGGCCTTTTAGATAAGAAATGATTAGTTCTGTTCAAATTCTGTTACAGAGCTATAAAAAAGCAAATTGGTGGCTAGGATTTTTTTTCTGATGATTTTTCTGAGGATTTTTTTGCTGACTGAACTAGTTTTGTTCCAGAGGAAGCAACTTACCCTGAACCCAATCTCTCAGCTGATCCCATTCACCATTCATTCATTCTTTTTTTTAAAGTCTTTTTTTAAAATTAACATATAATATATTATTTGCTTCAGGGGGATAGGTCTGTGATTCATCAGTCTTAGACAATTCACAGCACTCACCATAGCGCATACCCTCCCCAATGTCCATAACCCAACTACCCTATACCTCTCCCCCACCCCCCAGCAAACCTCAGATTTCCTGAGATTAAGAGTTTCTTATGGTTTATCTCCCTCTCTGGTCCCATCTTGTTTCATTTTTTCCTTTCTCCCCCCCTCGACCTCCTGCCCTGCCTCTCAAATTCCTCATATCAAAGAGATCTTATGATAATTGTCTTTCTCTGGTTGACTTATTTCACTCAGCCTAATACCCTCTAGTTCCATCCATGCCATTGCAAATGGCAAGATTTTGCTTTATTGATGGCTGCGTCGTATTCCATTGTGTGTATATATATATATATATATACATATGTATATATATATATATACACACACACACACCTCATCTTCTTTATCCATTCATCTGTTGATGGACATCTAGGTTCTTTCCATAGTTTGGCTATTGTGGACATTGCTGCTGTAAACATTTGGGTGCACGTGCCCCTTTGGATCACTACATTTGTTTCTATAGGGTAAATACCCAGTAGTGCTACTGTTGTGTCATAGGGTAGTTATATTTTCAACTTTTTGAGGAACCTCCATGTTGTTTTCCAGAGTGGCTGTACCAGCTTGCATTCCCACTAACAGTGTCAGAAGGTTCCCCTTTCTCTGCATCCTCACCAACATCTGTCGTTTCCTGACTTGATAATTTTAGCCATTCTGACTGCTGTGAGGTGATATCTCACTGTGGTTTTGATTTCTATCTCCCTGAGGGCAAGTGATGTTGAATACATTTTCTTTTTTTTTTTAATTTTTAAATTTTTAAATTTTTTTATAGACACCACATTTTCATGTGTCTATTGGCCATTTGGATGTCTTCTTTCCTGAAATGTCTGTTCATGTCTTCTGCCCATTTCTTGATTGGATTATTTGTTCTTTGGGTGTTGAGTTTAATAAGTTCTTTATAGATTTTTGATACTAGCCCTTTATCTGATATGTCATTTACAAATATCTTCCCCCATCCTGTCAGCTGTCTTTTGGTTTTGTTGACTGTTTCCTTTGGTGCACAAAAGCTTTTGATCTTGATGAAGTCCCAATAGTTCATTTTCCCCTTGCTTTTGGTGATGTTTCTAGGAAGAAGTTGCTGCAGCTGAGGTCAAAGAGGTTGTGCCTGTGTTCTTCTCAAGGATTTTGACCATTCATTCATTTTTTTATTGAGTATGCTTTCACTATGTGTCAGGCAATGAGCTAGGTACTGAGGAGCAGAATGCCTCATGTTTATAATCCACCTAAAGAGAAGGACAATTAGTCACTTAATAATAATAAATGATAGCATGTTATGCTAATAAAGCACAAGACATTTGTCATTATTATTAAGTATTTAATGAATTAGAGAAAGCCTCTTGGAGGAACTTAAAAAATAAGTGGGACATGATTGGGAGGTGGGGGAAAGAGCAGAGTGTTTCTGTTCCAGTATGAATGATGACCCCAGATATTACATTAGAAATATTTGATTTGAGGGTTTGAAAGAAGTATAAGGCAGAAAGTGTTAAATAGTCATTGTGGAAAAGTACATGACTCCAGAACATTGTGTGGGGAAGGAGGGGGTGTTCTTGTAAGCCTTTGGAATGTGTCCTACAAGAACCAATGAAAGAAGCAAAACAAGATCAGATATTATTTAGCAGGATTCCTCAGGCTTGGAATTGTGAAGGATGCTTTGGAATGGGAACAAAGTTAGAAGCAGAATGACAAGATAGAATGCATTTGTGAGAAGAAGAGCTAGATTCAGACATGAGGATTTAAACCCTGAAAAAGAACAGAAGAGCAAGGGAGATAGGGCATTTGGCAAGAAAGTAGTTAAAACTATAGGCTATGGATTTAAAGTAAACTCTGTTGAAGTACCTAGACAGAAATGTGCCTATAGCATAGAAATACAGCTTGGTAAAGTTTTACACACTGAACACACCTGTATAAGCAAGACTAGGACAGTATCATGAGTTTTGGAATTTAGTGCAGAGCGGATGAGAGTGAGGACAGAAGGGAGAATGTATTAGGGACTATAGGATAAAATGGTATTTGGATAAGATTAAAGAATTGAGGAAGAAGTTGAATGAGTAGGGCTTGATCTCATGACACTGAGATCATGACCTGAGCCCAAATCAAGAGTCAGACACTTAACCATCTGAGCCACTCAGGAGCCCCTGAGTGGTCTATTTATTTTAATCTGTGCCTTTTCACTCAGCAAGGCAAAACTCTTACGTTAGTCTCTTTGCACACTGTAAAGATCCTACTAGCTACAAACTCTACTTTGATGTAGACTTGGCAGCTTAATTTTTGAAACTAAAAGGTGTCTACTACTAAGGAATGACCTTACATTCATGGCAAGGATTCTGGTTTGAAGGGGAAAGCAATGCTGAACTAAAAAAGGTAAATGGGGCCTTACTGTCAAAATGAACTGACTGTTACAGGGGCAGGATGATAATTTTCAGTAATACTTCCTGGTTTCATTGAGCATAATAAATACAGTTGAAATCTAGCTTTACTCTCTCCTTGTCTAATCATTATATGATATATTCCTATTTCTAGAGGGGTATTTAAGATACTTGTATTCACGTGCTACAGATGGTGTCTAATCTTTCAAATCTTCGTGAAACATATTTATTTAACATCTAATTGAGTAAGGTGCCATGCTGGGTGTAATGTCAAGAAAAAAAATAAGGTTATAACGTAGGAGGAGAATTATGGAAGCATTTTCACATTTATTTTCCTCATATAATCTTACCCTAGTTTTAAAATATACCCTAGGGTTTTAAAACATGTAACTTATTTATTACTCTGTTTTAAATAATAGTAGAACTTAAGAAATTCAATTTTTAAAGAGTTCGCTTAACACATTTTATATACGGTCGCCTTCAAGATATCATTAATACATTAGCACATCAATACATTCATGAGGAGCGTAAATAAACAAATGGAAAGGATGCCTATTATGGACACATTAGAAATGTGGACTTGTTATAATAGAGTATAAGATTCTTGAGGAGTCAATTCTGTTAATGTTTTTTATGTATGGCATCGAATATATTTCAACTCCTTAGGAAGTTTTTTTTTTAATTTTTAAAGATTTACTTATTTATTTTATAAAGAGAGCGAAAATGAGCAGTAGGGCAGTAGGGGCAGAGGCAGAGAATCTCAAACAGATTCTGTGCTGAGTTGGAGCTTAGCATGGGGCTCAATCTCATGACCCTGAGATCACAACCTGAGCTGAAACTGAGACTCAGACGCTCAACCAATTGTGCCACCCAGGAGCACTAAAATATTTCACATTTTTTTTTAAAGCAGGCATTCTAGTCTTCCTGAGTTTTTTTATTTTCCAGTTTAAGCAGTGCCAGGTTTTCTAACTACCTTTTTATGTGACAGTTTTTTAAAAAATATTTATTTATTTATTTTTAGAGGGCATGGGCAGAGGGAGAGGGAGAGAAACTTAAGCAGACTACCCACTGAGTGCAGAGCCCAACATGGGGCTCAATCCCACAACCCTGAGATCGTGACTTGTGCCAAAATCATGAGTGGGTCGTCCAATTGAGTGAGCCACCCAGATGCCCATATATGACAGTTTTTACATGGCGTCCTGATTGTCTTTGTCTGAGGAAACTTATTTGTTCATATCTGATTTATTTTTTAATTTTTTAGAAAAGATTTTATTCATTTATTTGAGAGAGAGAGAGTACAAGTGAGAGGCAGAGGGAGTGGCAGACTCCCCACTGAGCAAGAAGCACATCTTGGGGTTCAATCTCAGGGCCCTGAACTCTTGACCTGAGCCAGAGGTGGAGCTTAATGGATTGACTCCCCCAAGACACCTTGTTCACATCTGATTTAAAGTATAACACCCAGAAACAAATATAATACTCTTAACAAAGTCTGATTCATGAAAAGGAGAAGTTTTACTTCCCACATTTGATATACTTCACAATTATTATTAATGGAGTAGAATTTATATTAGCTGGCTTATTTTGTCAATATATCATCATTTATTTATATTTTACTCATTGTCAGGTAGAGCTCTTAAGGTTTTAGAACTCATGTTAATAAATAATAACCCTAACAGTTGTAGCTAATTGAGTGGTTAATAGCTGACAAGCACTGTTTCAAGCACGTTGAATGTCTAAGTTTTTCTCCTTTAGTAACCTTATGAATTAGGTATGTTATTCTTTCTTCTTCATTTTATTTTTTTACTTATTAATTTCTGGTTTCAGGTTTTTATTTACATTCTAGTTGGTTAACATACAGTGTAATATTAGTTTTAGGAATAGAATTTAGTGTCTCATCATTCTCTTTGTTAAAGATGAGTAAATTTAGGAATGCCTGGGTGGCTCAGTCTGTTAAGTGGCTGTCTTCAGCTCAGGTCCTGATCCCAGTGTCCTGGGATCAAGTCCCGCATCGGGCTCCCTGCTTAGCAGGGAGCTTTCTTTCTCATCTCCCTCAGCTTGCTGCTCCCTCTGCCTGTGTCAAATAAATAAATAAAATCTTAAAAAAAAACGAGTAAATTTAGACATTGTGCAAGGCCATGGAGCTAGCAGGTGGCAGATCTGGGATTCAAAGTTGGGCAGCTTGGATCTGGGCTCACATTCTTATCTTGCAGTTACCCTTCCTATATGAGCTGATTTACATACTCAGGAACTGTAGATGCAATTATTACTATTTTAAGAAAACATTTTACTTTGGAATAGTTTTAGCTTTACAGGAAAGTTGCAAAGAAGTAGTTTTCCATATACTGTGCATCCAGTTTTTCCTATTTTCACATTTTACATAACTACTTGTAAAACCTAAGGAACCAACGTTAGTGCATTACTATTCACCAAATGCTAGGCTTTATTTTAACTTCACCAATTTTTCCACTAATGTCTTTTCTCTGTCCTGGAGGCCGTCTAGGATACCACATTACACTGAGTTGTTCTGTCTTCTTAGTCTTCTCTGGTCTCTGACAGCTTCTCAATCCTTCCTTGCTCCCCATGGATTTGACAGTTTTGCACAGGAGTTGTCACGTGTTTTGGAGACTGTCTCTCAATTTGGGTGGGTCTGGTTTTCTTTTTCGTGATTAGACAGAGGTTGTGAATTTGGGGAAACGATGCCACAGAGGTCAAGTGTCCTTCTCATTACCTCATACAGGGCACATGCTATCAAAATGATTTATCACTGCGAGGTTACCCTCAATCGTCATCTGTCCAGGTGGTATTTGCTAGGTCTCTCCACCGTGAAGTCACTTCCTCCTGCTTTTTCTCCTATTTTTTTTTTTTTATTAGAGATTTCAGTCGACTCTTTCCCACAGTCTGTTATATAAAAACACTAGCTTTGTGGGAAGTTAATTGGTATTACTTAAATTAAGGAGTCCATTACTAAGTAAATATGGAAAATATAAGAAAAAAGGTTGATTTTTCTTTATTGCAGTGCTTCTCAAAGCATTTTATTTATTTATTTATTTTTAGAGATTTTATTTATTTATTTGACAGACAGAGATCACAACTAGACAGAGAGGCAGGCAGAGAGAGGGAGAAGCAGGCTTCCTGCTGAGCAGAGAGCCCGATGCGGGACTCGATCCCTGGACCCTGAGATCATGACCTGAGCTGAAGGCAGAGGCTTAACCCACTGAGCCACCAGGCGCCTCTTCTCAAAGCATTTTAAAATGACTACATGTATTATACTTCTCCAAGAGAAGGTAATATGCAGTGTTTCCAATTTTGTACGATATCACATCAGTTAAAGCATCTCAGGGACTAGGATTTTATAAAAAGTGTTTTAGTAATATCTGCTTTATCTTGGATCCTACCATGCCTTCTGGGCTAAATGCAGCTCATTGAGGTCTTAGAAGACACTGGCAGAGAGTCACCTGGAAAGGACCAGGTATGGGAATTAATTTTATTATCTCTTACCATGTAAATCAAATTATATACGAGATGTCATGTAACTTCATGTTTAATGATTATTACTTCCATTAGCATTCCAACTGAGTTCATTTTTTTCAAAGTTGTTTATTTATAGGCCATAGAGTGTTACAAGAGTGTAGTCATAATAAAATACTTTTTTTGAAACTGTTATTTTGGAGTGTCCACAATAGCTTGCAAAACACCTTTCATAAGTTCACTGGCAGCAAATTTTCATTCACAATTTCAGAGGCAGTGAGTAACTCAAAGTACAATGAATGAAGTCAGTGATCAAGATGGATAGTAGGGTTTTTAATTTTAAAAAGTGCAACTATAAAGTAAGGAAAGTGATTTTTATGTGTGTCTTGAAAATTATTTTTGATGGTTATTTCAGGAAAAAATCTGAACATTTTTGGCAGGATCATGGGAATAGTTACATAACTTCTAAGGTTTGAGACATCTTTCTATTGGCGTGTAAGATAAGACTCTTAGATAAGCTCTCTGTTAAGTTTTAACAGAGACTGACAATTCTCATGGACTGGATGGGTAACTCATAGTGCCCCAATCTACTCTACTGAATCCCTTTATGTATTACTACTGTGATGTCTGCTCTAGGTCAATCATGGCACATAGAGTCAGGGTTTCTTTCCTCCCCAGCTAATTTCCGGTGCCCTTACTATCTACACTGGCGCTATGGCAGGTGGACGGTCAGGAGACGATGGGATTGTCAGAGCTGAGCCTGTGTGACTGGAGCTACGTGTCATGGTAGGACTGTGTCTAGGGCTAGTGTTGAGAAAAATGAAGTCGTCTCTTTTGTATATTTGGGAGAAGGTTGCTGGAGTTAAGGATCTGAGCTTCTTTTGCTTTCTTCTCTAAATTCCTTTCACCTGGTTGTCCAAAACATTTAATTCAAGTGATCAAGGGGCTTTCAGACTTCACTAATTTTTAGTTAATATCTTCAGGTTTTTAAGTAACCCTAATAAGCCCAAATTACCTCTTTAGGTTTTTTACTTTCAAAATATATATTTTTGTCTCCTGAGGGAGTTAATATAGCTACAAGAATGCCACAAAATTTACTGAAACAACATAATTTCAGTGAAACCAATGTGATTCCATTCAAAGTAGGTCCATTCTGGCAGACAGAATTGCATATTCCCTCACATTTTCTTTTCCCTTCTTAAGGCATTCCTCTGCCTCTGGTCTCAAACAGTTTCTTAGTTTCCTTGTAGGAGATCTCCTTTTTTTTTTTTTGACATTAAAAATTTTCACCTTTATTGAGATATAAGTGATTAATAGAATTGTAAGATATTTAAAGTACACATTTGATACATGTATATATACACTGAAAAGGATTCTCCAATCTAATTAACACCTCCATCTCCTCACATATTTATCTTTTTTTTTAATTAACATATAATGTATTAGTAGCCCCAGGGGTACAGGTCTGTAAATAGTCAGGCTTACACACTTCACAGCACTCACCAAAGCTCATACCCTCTTCAATGTCCATAACCCAACCACCCATTCCCTAAACCCCTCCCCCCGGCAACCAGAAGTTTATTTTGTGAGATTAATAAAGGCCAGTTTCTGCCACAGCCCATTTTTACCCCTCTCTTTTGTATTTTTATATTATAGCACTGTTGCACATCTCAAATTATTTGGAAGAATAAATCCATTTAATTTAGTTGAACTTCTCTGAAATACTTCTTTCCCTCAGTCTTATTTCAGATTTTTTTTTTTTCATGGATCATTAAGATGAATAAGACAATTTGGGACCAAAGAAAAAGAACTGGATTTGATGTCAGGAGACCTGGGCCATGTCATTGAAACTCTCCAAACCTCAGTTACCACGTAGAGATCTTATGGGTAAAGGTGAGGTTGGTTTAGATATTATATTCACAACATATCTCTTAAAGACTTAGAGAATACAATTGTGATTCTAGGAATTATAGCTATGAAAATGCAAGACAATTTTTTTTTAAAGATTTTTATTTATTTGACAGACAGAGATCACAAGTATGCAGAGAGGCAGGCAGAGAGAGAAGAAGGAAGCAGGCTCCCCACTGAGCAGAGAGCCCGATGCGGGGCTCAATCCCAGGACCCTGGGATCATGACTTGAGCCGAAGGCAGAGGCTTTAATCCACTGAGCCACCCGGGTGCCCCAAGACAATTTTTTTTTTTAAAACAAATGTTCCCTTTGAGCTGTGGAAAGATAGACTGTGTGTTCTTAACCAAAGATATTTCCTTTTTCCCCCTTTTCTAAAGATTTTATTTATTTTAGAAAGAGAGAGTGTACAAGCAGTGGGGAGAAGCAGAGGGAGAGGGACAAGCAGACTCCCTAAGTGCAGAGTCTAACAGGGGGCTTGATTCCAGGACCCTGTGATCATGACCTGGGCCGAAATCAAGAGTAAGACACTCAACCATTCAACATACTGAACCACCCAGGTGCCTCAAAGATATTTTCTCATACTAGCATAAGTATGGATTTTATTGCCCAGCTTTTTCAGAATTTGTTTATTAAAAACACATACTTCTCCCTCCTCCCCCAGCACTTTAAAAAAAAGATTTAGTTATTTATTTGAGAGAGAAAGAGAAAGAATGAAAGAGAGAGAGAGCACGAGAGGAAAGAGGTCAGCAGGAGAAGCAGATTCCCTGGCGAGCAGAGAGCCCTATGTGGGACTCAATCCCGGAACTCTAGGATCATGACCTTAGCCAAAGGCAGTCACTTAACCAACTGAGCCACCCAGGTGCCCTTCCCCTAGCATTTTTATACTGATAGGTACATTCATTCACAGATAAATAAATTATTTCCAGGAGTTTTCAGATAATTTTGTGGGATAGTTTTATCTATTTAAAATATGATAATTTTTATCTATTCAAAAATTATCAGCCAGTCTTGGAACTGTCCTCAATAAATCATGTTCAGTTACATACTGTTACTTGGTTATTGTATGTATTTCTGTCATTTATAAGCATGCCAATTAATACTCATCAGTGTTCACAGGGTAATCCTTCATTAAATTACTTTAACTACAAGTCTCTTACAGATAAATCTTAACAAATTTTATTGAGGGGATAATTCCTTTAAGAGGGAAAAAACCCCACTTTTGACCAACTCTAAACTCTAATACTGCCAGAATTTTTAGGGCACTGGCAATGGCTATTATGTGACTATGAAACACTTTGTCAGGCTCAAGTCATACCCACTAGTATTATTTTCAGCAAGACTACAGCTCTCTGTTGAAATGTTTATGGGGGAATCCCTCTTACTTCCCTGGGATCAGTCCCTCAGGGTCACAGAATTGATGTCATGAGACACACAACCATGGTGGACTTTCAGGGATCTGTAAAAACAAACTGAACACAATATCTGGACAATGGCTGACAGGCTTTGGACGAAAACCTTGTCAAGGAGACCCCACTTACATACCAAATGACAGAAAGAAGAAAGTCCAACTCCACTCGACTTCCTCACTTGGAAGTGGGCAGTTTTTCACTAGCTGTTTCTAGAAGTTCGGGAACCAACAGTACCCTTCGGGGGAAGGAAAGTCAGTGCTGCCCTGTTGCGAAACGTTTAGTTCCACAGGACAACCTCACCTTTACCCCCTTTCACTTCCTGCTTGAATTAGCACCGCATATAACATTACCTGAAAAGCTATGGCGCAAATAGGGACAGCTTTACTTCTCAAAGCAAAATCCAGCCCCTTCTATTTCCTAGTTTTTAGCAAAGTAGAGAGTCTGTACCTTCAGAGACATTTTGGATGATTTTCTTTATTTTTGGGTAAGGGAACTGGGAGGATACTGACGGCAGACTCTACTCCTGACTTGCAATTAATGGGAGGGATACGGACCATTTACGTGTTTGGGGGGATGTAGTTTACAATTTAGCTAAGGCTTATAGCATTTCTAGGCTCTATGAAAAACAGCATGAAAAATATTTGTGGTTTTTCAGCTGTTTGCTTGTAGTTGGGCACATTTTGGTTCAAGTCATACTTACCTAGCTAGGTAGAAACAAGCTGCCTAGTTTCCCCCAAAGCATCTGTCAGTATTAGTTTTGGTGGCTTTTTTTAATTCATTGCCGTGTTTCTCATTACCCGTGCCCATTGCCATAGACACCCCTCTGACAGCTGTCACAGCCAACTATCAACTAGATGTGTGCTTTGCTTTCTCATCAGGATTAGCCTCAAACCTAGGAGAAGGCTGGCAGTCAATGTCAGAAAGATGCTCTTGGTTTTCTTTTTCACTCCTCATTTCCCACATCTAATGCACTAATCATAGAAAAGGAATGAGTGTCTTTCTTTTTTTCTAGAACTATCTAGTATCTAGTCCTGACTTTATAACACTACTTTCTGAGTATAGGAGAGAAGGAAGGATAATTTCATGTAGAACATTGCTGATCAAGTGATACCTAAGTATTAAATTTTAAGGATATTTTTCATTTCCATTTATTCCTATTAGTAGATAGGAGCCAAATATCTATTTTACACTGATTTCTATCTCTCCAAATGTTTATTGATTACTTACTGAGCGGCAGGACTGACATAGCTCGCCTGATTGTCTTCTTCATGTGGTAGCAATTACTATATTTTTAAATTTAAATAATTAAAAGTTAAATTTAATTTAAAATAAGAGAGTTGAGAGTTCTGGAAATTAAAAGTTGAAATGAATAGAAGTTAAGTAAGTTCTCATGCTCTGTAAGTAGGAAACCAAAATCTAAACTCAGACTTTGGATTCCCCTTCTAGGATTCTTTTCTGCTCTCTCCAGTCTGAGAAATATCTAGGGTCACCGGTTTCCAGTAAATGCAAGTTTGTAGGGACCAAAGAGGAAACCTCATTCCATGTGCTCTCATTGTAGGAACCAGATCCAGGAACATCTGCCAGTGAGGCTGGAACTATGCCTGAGAAGAGAATATTCTCCATCTCTTCTAACACCACAGCTTTCCAGTTAGTACAGTCTACAGCTATATTTCTATAAAGGGAAAATGATTCTATATTTTTAGAGAACCCACTATGATGTGGGTGGGTGTCCTCAAACTATTCCATGGGGTAGATATAATTATCTGCATATCTTTTTCCCGCAGATGAGAAGATTGAGGCTTGGAGTGGTTAAGTAATTTTCCCAAGATCACAGTTGGAATGAAGATTTGTATACATCTGTCTACTTTTATAGCTCCTCCTAATTTTATTAGTAGCTCTGCCACCATAATATGTACAAGAGGAAAAAAGGCCATAAATAATCTTTTGCCACTATCAAGTAAAATAAAAAATTAAAAATCAAACAAAGTGCCTGTATCTATCAGCATCTTCTACATTCACCTACTCTCTAAACCATGGGATTGCAATGAACATGAACAAACTTAAAGGAGTCAATATTTACAAACAATTTTCAAAACCTAATTGTCATTATTCTGTATTTTTAAATATTAACAGAGGGGTAGCAGCAGATCTGTTTTGACCTACTGAATCATGGGAGTTCCCCAGGCCTATTATTATCATTAATTCATATTTTCACTGGGGACTGAAAGTTCTCATCTGGTTGGCTGAACAAAACATGCTATTAATTCTTTTTCCCTTTTTATGGCTTTATTCTTTTCTGAGATGGTAACTTAGATCAGATGAAGGAAACCCTCTCTGAAAAAAAGAAGAATGTTTTATTTATTCTAACTTGGTATTCTGAAGTCTGTCATATTTGGAGCATTAAAATACTATGTGCTTGACCAACCAAGAGTGGTAACTTCAGCTACACAAAAAATCTGCATGGCAAAACTTCTCCCTGTGGCTTTTCTAAAGCACACACAATGCAGTCAATATGACACAGTTCAATATGGTATTTGTTTTATGTAATCAAATGAATAGCACATTTATCGAGAGAGTGTTAATGCAATCATGCGATTATCGGCAAAGCAGAAGACTTTTATATCCATGCTATAATACAATAATGTATGTGAAATTTCAATAATGGCCTTCTCTGTCGGGAAGAGTGGTCATTAACTGAATTGGTTTCCCATCAGAGAGTGGTAATCATCAGTTTTCCAATGGTGCTGATTTTTATATGAACACAAAATACCGTTCATTCTTAATGACATTTTCAGTAATAACAGGGATATTAACTCAAGTCCCTTTTTCATTTCCCAGATCTTTATATTTACTATTCAGTCCCTCGATTTCTGCTCTAAAGGACTATGTGTAGACTTTGAGGGAGACAGAAGCAAGACAAAGACAATGCCTTAGAGGACGGACAGTCTCTTAAAAGCAACATGTGTCAATAGATAATTGAAATGCCATGAGCTAAGTGCTATGCCCACTTTTCACTCCCCTTTACTCCTCAGTCAAATGCATCATGTGAGCAAAGCCACCAATAAAGTCCCTAAAGCGAAATGCAATAGGTTTTGCTGTTTCAGTTGGCCTCCTGCAAGTGTTTCCCATTGCGAGCCTTTCCCTCTCTCTCAAACGTCTCCTGGCTATTGGTCTCCATAACATCACTTACTTTCCCTTTACTCTGCACATTTGCCACTATTTCAGTCATTATCTTTGAACTAATGTTGAAATCTGAACAACCACAGGTGGGAAGGCAGGTGGAGCCATGGGAATGGCAGACCAGGGGACAAATGAAAAAGAGAGTAGAGAGAAAGGATCTTAAGGGCTAAAGCCAATATATTGTGGAGGAAGGGAGGATTCTATAGGAATCCTCAGGGGCTGATGTAGTTGGCCCTGTAATTTTTAAGGTCAGAGTTTGCAGAGCTGCTTCCAACTTGCTTTCTCGGACAAGATCCTTGCACTTTATCTGAAACTAGTAATCTTTTCCTCAAAAACTTTCTTCTGGTCATCAGGGTTTTAAATTTAAGAATACTCAGTTCCTCTCTTCTCTTCTTGTCACAGACACAATAAAACTGTTTTTATTCTGAGAGGACAGACGTTGCAACACTTATTTTCCCTTTTCAATTGAAACTTGTGCAAACAAAAATGTCACCCAAAGTTGGTATGGAATCAGCGACTGCCCTTGGAGGAGAGGGAGCTGCAGAAGTAGGGGGAGCAGTGAGACAGGTAATGTGGGCACCTCTACAAGGGTGAGCATCTGGGAAATGGTGTGTGTGTTTGTGCATGTATGTGTGAGAGAGAGAAAGACAGAGAGACAAAAAAGGAGATTCTTTGATCACCAATGGCAGGGCTTTACAAGCATTCCCGTTTAGGTGTCTCTAATGAGAGAAGTAAGGGGCAAACATGAAACCTGGGAGAATCCATAGCCTTGTGCCCTTCTGGAATGTCAAGGTGAAAGCTGGAAAGTTCTTTGCAAGATTACGTGTCATTTTGAAAAAGAAATAAAAAGCATCTCCCTCCCTATTTTAGCCATGCCTGTTTTCATATAAAAAGAACATTTCAAGTAACTTGCCAGAACAATGTTATTGCCTTAAATGAAACAATTTCAGAGAATGGCGCTGAACTGATAAAAGCGATCCCATCCCATAGGGTCAGAGTCCTGGCAGTTTTGAGAGCCCAGTTTCAGAGGAACATAACCTATTAACGGCAATGGTTTTTATCATTGCGTTTCAAGCTTTGCTGCACTGGGGAGAAATATTCTGATGTTGCCAGAAAGACGACAGGGTGCAACGCTTTTCAGTGCCTCTTGGTGGAAATTCTGATGAGTCTATCTTCTTAGGGGTGTCATTTGGCAGATTAAAAAGGACTTTGATGGTGCTCTCTTGCTCTAGGTAGATCGCTTATTGATTTACTCCAACAAATACTTTTTCACTGCCCACTATGTGCCAGGCACTTTTCTGTTACCATCAGTGAACTTGGCAACCAGTTTTTACAGGGAAGAAGGACAACTGAAAATACATCAATTATTACTATTACTATGCTATTGTTATACTATATATATAATAATATAATAGTATATATTATACTATTACTATTACTATACTATTGTTTTTAATTACTCGGACCTGATGAAGATGACTATAATTTCTAAAGTAAATCTCTTCATCTAATGTTCAAACATATTTCATCGTAGTGATGATGTGCTGTTTCTTGAAAGCACTCATTTATTCTTTGCAATCATGGACTGAGATATTTACTTTTTAAAAATAGTATCTGATAAAGAAGTCAATTTTGAGAGTTTTCTTTGTCATAAGGTGAATAGTGACTTTTTAAAAAAGATTTTATTTATGTATTTGTTAGGGAGAGAGAGCACAAGCAGAGGGAGCAGCAGACGGAGGGAGAGGGAGAAGCAAGCAGCCTTCCTACTGAGCAGGGAGCCCTATGTGGAACTCGATCCCAGGACCCTGGGGTCATGACCTGAGCCCAAGGCAGGTGCTTAACCAACTGAGCCCCTCAGGTATCTTATAATCAAGATTTTTAGCTATCGGTCGGGATCAGATCATCCCTTCTCCTCAGCCTCTCCAGCATACATTTCTGTGATAGAGTACATTTTCAAACTCACTTCCATTTCCACTATAAATTTAACTTAAAGTAAAAGGCATATTCTTTGCAGTGAGATATTTCTGGTGAAGGATATGGTCAGTGTCTGTCTGCCTGGATCTCAGGGTCCCTTGTGAGGGTTGCTGCTCATTTTGTCATTGTATTCAGACCAAATTGTGGCCATCCATGCACGTCTTCTAGTTCAAGCCTACAAAGGCTTATACAATATCGTTTGTTTAAAATCTGATGACAACTTTCTTCAGACTCTCTCAAGGCTAAAATGCTCAGTCTTGTGCTCTACTGCCTGTTTGAACTTGGATGCTTGGATGAGTGGGCTCACCTACCTTTTGTCAAAGATCACAACTACCTTACGGCTTTGTCTTAATGATGCCCTAAGTTTCTTAATAGAAAGTACTGGGCACACTGTCCAGCACATAGAGAGCACACAGTAGTTTTAGTATTCTAGAATATATTCACTTTTTTAATAATTGATTTTAAGCAAACATCTTTCTTCATTCACACAAACTGCATTCTAATTTGTGACAATTTTTTTCCCCAAATCCCTCTTTCTTCTTCTCCCTTATTTTGCCCCACACTGTATTTTTAGAAATCATAATTGGGTAAGTAGTCCACATATCATGTGAAGTATGTAAGAGTGAAGAAACCTGCTAAGCACAAAGCTCAATGCCAGGACAGGACCCAATGGCTGGTCCAGTTCTGGGAATTTTAATTCAGGGAATTTTAATTCAATGTCTGAGATATTTATTCCCACCCAACATTAATTTGCTAGGCTATGAGCTAGATACTTTGTATACTCTCTTTTTGAGGAACACTTTATTACCTGCATTTTACAGATAAAAACAAAGAATGAAACCTCTGAGCCTTGGAAAGGTTAGTGGCTTTTTGAAGAACTTACATTTAATTGCTGGTGGAACCAAGATTTTAATATAGGACAGACATATTGGTTCAAAGCCCCTGGTAGATGTTGCCCCATTAAAACAGAGCAGAGAAGTTCAGACGTTTTGAAAACACCATCACAAACTTGACAAAATTTATTCTTGTTTATTGGCTTTTTTTTTTCAAATATCATCATATTGAAGACTAGTGAGAATCAAGGACAAACCATAATAAAGAAAAATGTATCCAGACATTTTGATCTCTATGGAAACTCTTTGATTTGAGTGACTTATGGCTCAGGAAAACATGGTTTGTCAGACATCATCTGGGGCTGAATTGGTTTGGAAGGTGTTAGATGCTGGTAGATTGGTTCATTCCACTGAGCCTTCCACTCAGAGTCCAAGCCAGTTTTTACTGGATTGGTCAAAGGCTATGGCTCTTGCCCAGGTTGTCTTAAAGGCTCTACCTACCATCTCAAAAGTGTTCCACAGTTGATTTTAAAAGTAGCATTCATACTTTTAAAAAAAAAAATTTTGCCACCGTATGCTTTTTTTAAAAAAAATTATTTATTTTTAAAATTTCTTTTCAGTGTTCCAGAATCCATTGTTTATCATTCATACTTTTAAACTATAAAACAATATATGTTTATTGTAGAAAGTTTCTAAAGGAAATATACAGAGAAGTATTTTTCAAAGTTGTATATAGATCATGTCATTCAAAGGTATTTTCTTCTTTTTTTCAGTGCCTATGTAACTTGTACAAAATTCAAGTCATTATATGCTTTTCCCATATAAAACCACTATACCACACACATTTTCAATATCATTCAAAGATTCTTTGATATAGTGGGTTTTAGTTTACCTTATAATAATATTGTTTTCTCACATACACATTCTAATTAATACTTATTATTGCTGACAATTTGGAAGACATTAAAATGCAAATAAAAATGACCAATAATCATACAACTCCAAGATAAACACAGTTAATTTATTTCACTATAGTTTTTTCCATGCATATATATGTCTATGTGTAATGATAGCTCATTTATGGAATGTGTCCTATGTACCAAATGCTATTCTAATAACTTTCAATCCTTAGAGTAACCCTATGACATGGATATTATTATAATATCCATTCATTTTGGGGCAACTGAGGCACATTAGGTTAGAAAACTTGCCCAATATTACACAGCTAATAATAACAGAGGTGGGATTTGAACTCAGGCAGTCTGATCCATGGACTACACTCTCTTTTCTGCTATGATATTGCCCCTCTTTATGTTATAAGAGATTATACGGAATAACTTAGAGACAAACCTAAACATTTAGCACCACTATATTTCATTTAATCTGAGACATCATCTATTCTGTTGCACCATTTTTTTTTAGTGTATCACTAAGGCAGAAAAAAAGCCATCAATTATAATTGTAAGATGTCATTGATTATAACCTACATCTCAACTTCAGAGATATTAAAATGTGAAAAAAGTATCTTAAAGAAAATACAAAATCCCATATGTGATGAATATTTTCTGTCATCAAAAAAGCACCATTGAAAAACATTCTTTAGAAGTACCATATAAGGGTGTCTGGGGGGCTCAGCTGGTTAAGCATCCAGCTCTTGGTTTTTGCTCAGGTCATGATCTCAGGATTATGGGATTGAGCTCCACTTCTGGCTCTGTGCTCAGCGGTGCATCTGCTGGAGGATTCTCTTGCTCTTTCTCCCTTTGTTCATGCATGCATGTGTGCATGCTCTAAAATAAATAATCTTTAAAAACATAAAACACCATATAGCATTGTACCATATACATATACTCCAATTTGTTACTCAGCCCCTTAGTTTTCTATTTTTTCCCAGCTAAAAAGAATGCTGTAAATATGAATAATACTCTGATTGTGTACCTAAATATTTTTGCACATCTCGAATCAATTCCTTGGAATAAGTTTTTGGTTGTATATTTTTTTGTCAAAAACTGTCCATATTTTAGTATTTTTCAAGTTGTGAATTTTGGGGGAGGATATTTAAATAGTTATCATTCTCATCTTCAATACACACATACTCATTTTACCTGAATTTTATGGTGGGATTTTTCATTTCACTGGATCATTTTCATCTCCTCCTAGTAAACTCAAGTGGTCTCCTCAAAGCATTAAAACAAAGGCATTCTAGAGCTTTCATTGGACGCTAATGAAGACATGTCTGAAATAAATATTTTTTGAAATATCAAGTCTAGGGTGCTCGGGTGGCTCAGTAGGTTAAAGCCTCTGCCTTCTGCTCAGGTCATGATCCCAGGGTCCTGGGATCGAGCCCCACATCGGGCTCTCTGCTCAGCGGGGAGCCTGCTTCCTCCTCTCCCTCTCTCTCTCTCTGCCTGCCTCTCTGCCTGCTTGTGATCTCTGTCAAATAAATAAATAAAATATTAAAAAAAAAGAGAAATATCCAGTCTAGGCTACATTTGTTAAGAAAGAAGAAAAAAAAAAAGACAAGTTAATTGAAACCCCAGGCTCAATTTTCAAACTTTATCATGGATTACATGCTCTATTTTTTTTTAAAGATTTTATTTATTTATTTGACAGAGAGAGAGAGACAGACATCACAAGTAGACAGAGAGGCAGGCAGAGAAAGAGGGGGAAGCAGGCTCCCTGCTGAGCAGAGAGCCCAAAGTGGGGCTCTATCCCAGGACCCTGAGATCATGACCTGAGCCGAAGGCAGAGGCTTAACCCACTGAGCCACCCAGGTGCCCACATGCTCTATTTCTAGGTGAGTTTATTTTTGTTTGCTTCTTCTCCGGTGTTTATTTCGGTTATCATACTTTCCACTTCTTGAATTTCACTTTGCTTCCTTTTATAGTTTCCATTTTTCTGTTCAGACTCTGTATTCACTTGTTAAGTTAGACTTTTTTTCTTTTACTTCTTTGAACACATTTATAATAAATGCTGTAGAATCTTTGTTTGCTAAGCTCAGGATCTGGGCCATCTTAGGTTTGGAATCCCACTAGTGTCACTGAGGTTTTGTCAACTTAATAAGGGCTCTTAAAACCTCTATTAGGTAGGTTTAACTTTATCCTTATTTTACATATAAGGAATCTGAGATACAGAGCAGTAAAAAAACTTGCTCAAATATTACATATCCAGAAAATGAACATTTCTGGGACCTATACTGACCAAGAAATAATGTGCATTCAGTGTGGATTTCTTTTTATTATCTCTGTGCTGAGTGAAAGTCTGATTACTTTTTGGCCTTTTTATAGCTTTGGGGAAGCTTATATCTGATATCTCTAACTCTTCGTTATTAAATACATAAAATTACATCATTATTTCATTCCAGATTGCTCAGGAAGAGTAGAACTGATTACAATTTGAAATCAGAAACTTCTTTTGGGCATTACAAACCTCTAATTGGAATGTACAGTCCAAAGAGGCACTAGCTTTTTGCCCGTTTTGTTCACTGCTATGCCCTCACACTTAGAAGAGGGCCTGGAAAGAAATATGTACCTATAAATATTTGCTGAACAAATACAATTTTATATTTTGTTCAGTTTCATTGAGAATAGAATGACATTTTTAATGTTCTTTATCTTGTAACTATCAAGGATAGCTGTATTCCAAATTTTTAACTCGTTATAATACCTAAAACTAAAACTAGTGATTGTTTGTTTGTTTGTTTTTTCATTTACTTCTTTGTATACATTTATCTTTTGCCTTATACAAATGTTACCTCTCACGTTAGAAGGTGTCAGTAATAAGGCTTGTTTTAAGGATACCTTGATATTGGTAGAGGATTAGAGACTTCTCATTGTTTGGCATAAATAATAATATAGATGCAGAGATAGGGGTATTTGGGCCCCCAAATGCAGCATGTTTGCAAGATAGACACTTCCTTTAACAAGTTATTCTCTTCGCCAGTTCTTAATTGCAAAGATGAAGAATACATTTTTTTGAAGAGCACATTATTACAATTATTTATATTTTTTTAAATCAACATATGGCCCTTGAGGAAGTTTTTCTCCTCTATGCCATGTCTTTCCAATTCAGTTTTTGTATATTGTCCTTGTTCCATGGAGATTGCTAGTGTGATTTCTTCATGAAATCTTATTTTCATAGCATGAAATGCCAAAGGTTCCATTGCCCAGGGATTAAAGGTACCCTGTGCACATTTCATGCAGTCATCAAAGGGAAAGCTTTGAAATATGGTCACATGGTGACCTTCTATGCTTGGGAAAACTGGCCGAACCCTCGTGGTCCTGACAGAGGAGAATGGCAAGTAAGACGAACAGTGCACTTTGTGCATTTATCCCTTTAGAGTGGGGAATCTTATGCAAAAATATAAATACAGAGCAATTCTCAGATTCTGGACCACCAGTTTTGAAAACCACCTTTTTTTTTTTTTTTAGGATTTTCTTTATTTTTTTGTCAGAGGGAGAGAGCACAAGCAGGCAGAGCAGCAGAGGGAGAGGGAGAAGCAGGCTCCCTATTGAGCTGAGAGCCTGATGCGGGGCTCGATCCCAGGACCCTGGGATCATGACCTGAGCTGAAGGCAGTCGCTTAACCAACTGAGCCACCCAGGTGCCCGGAAACTATCTTCTTCTTAAAGGTAGCTTTTCTTTTTCTTTTTCTTTTTCTTTTTCTTTTTTAAACAGCTTTACTTATTTATTGAGGTATAATTAGTACCCAGAAAACTGTACACAATCAAGTACACATCCTGAGGAGTCCTGACACAAGGGCATTGCTGAAACCATTGCCAAAATCAAGGTCATAAACATAATGTTGGTAGTTTTTCTGTAAATTTTTGTCTTGATGAGATGAATGTTCTTTGGTCATTAGGAAGGAGCTTTTTGGGTTGCAAATGACCAAAGAGTGAGCAAAGGCAGGTTGGTCGATAAGGAAAGGATCTAAAAGAAGAGATGCCTCTGTTGTTAAGAGGCATCTCACAAGAACCTTTAGAGAGGATTTTTCTCACTCAGAAAACAAAATATCTTTTGTGGAAAATTGTATACAACTTTATGCGCCCCCATTTTTTCTTTTTTTTTTTTTTGTATAAGGTAAATACGAAGATATGCCAAAAGAGCAAACATTAATGAAAGCTCAAATACAACTGGTCTTACTGAAATAAACAGACAATTTGTAGAGAAAATAAAGTACAAGCCACAGCAATCGCCCATCTTCCTGAGGACAATCAGCTCATGGCAATCTTTTTTTAACCATTCTTGTCCTCTTACATTCATTTTGTCGAAGCTGCATAAAGATAGTGGGTGAGAGGGTGTCCAAGGATTTTTGCTCAAGGACTGGATGAACTTTGGAAACATCCATGGCTCCTTTCTCCCCACCTTACACCCAGGAAATCTTGCAGGAATTACTCAGATCCCGTCACTTCTCAGCATCAGCACTGCAGTGACTTGGGAGTGCATTACTGTATCTCGCCTGCGTTCTTCACTGACCTCCTCAAGGTATCTCTGTTTCCACCCTTTCCACACAAACTCTTTTTAATTCAGTGGTTGGACTGGCCCTTGGAAAAGTAAATCAAAGCACCTCACTCCTCTGCTCAAACTCTGCAGTGGTTCTGTTTCACCCAGAACCCAGATTCCTTACAATGGCACACAGGGTCCCAGCCTGGGGGGTCTGGGCTCTGGTGCTGCGCTGCTCTCACCTCCTACCCTCTCTTTGGCAATCATTCCGTAGCAGCCCCACCGGCCTTCTTGCCTCTTGACCACATCAGGCCCCATTTCTAGCTCAAGGTCTTTAGGCGGGCTGTCCTTCTTGCTTGAAAAGCTCTTTTCCCAGATATCTACTGAAGATCAAATCTTTGCTCCAAATTCACCTTCTCAATGAGGCCTCCCCAGCCACTTAGTTAAAGGTGCAACCTATCTCGCACCCTCTACCTCCTATTTCCTATACCCCAACGGCCTTTTTAAGGAAATATCACCTTTTCCCATGCTATATATTCTTTATTACATTTACTGCTGTTGTTAGTTTCTGCCCTGCACCTGCTTCCTCCCCCCACCGAACACAAGCTTCATAAGGGCAGAGAGTGTTTTACTACCTGATAAAGGCTAAGGACCTAGAACTATACTTAGCACATAATAAGGTCTCAGTAAATGTTTGTCGATTGAGTGAATAAAAGTTATCTGGTTCTCTGAATTAATGCAAATCTATGGCTGCTCCTTGAAGTTTCTTATCACACAGCTTACCATTATTTTAAATTAGTTTTTTTTTTTTTGAATAAGCAGTAGAAACATGTGGCCCACATTTTAGAACGCACAAAAGGCTATATGGTAAAATTAAGTCTCCTTCATACCTCTCCTCAGGTCATCTTTTGAGAAGCAACTAATTACTAGTTATACTTCTTTCCAAAGGTATTCTATACATTTAGAAGTACATAGGTATTTATAACCTTTTATATTAACATATGGTAGCATTTTATCCATCTTGCCTTTGATATCTAACGATATATCTTGGTGATTATTTTCTTGTAATATGTGGATGAACACTCTTGCTGGTTTGTTTTTTTTTTTTTTACAAATACAGAGTGATCCATTTATTTATATACAACCGGGTAGCTATGGTTTACTCTGACATAGAATGTTGCAATGGCTGTCACATGCGGAGCTGCAGGATATGGTTCTAGAGAAGGAATTGCTGGATCAAGTAATATATGCATTTTAATTCCGAGCTACACTGCCAAATTCTCCTCCGTGGAAATGTTACCAATGAACACTTTGTCCAACAATGTATGATGCTTTTTATACCATTACTCACATTGAGTGTTATTAAAGATTTTGATCTTTAATTATTTCTATTTCAAATCGATATGGCTAACAGTAAAAAATAAAAACACTATAATAGTACAGCAGGTAAAAAGTGGAGAGTGACAGCTCTCAAGTTTTCAGATCCTTTATTTACAACCTCCAAAGATAATCCTGGTTAACTGCATTTTGCATGTATCTTTTTTTTTAATTTATTTTCAGCGTAACAGAATTCATAGTTTTTGCACCACACCCAGTGCTCCATGCAATGCGTGCCCTCCATAATACTCACCACCTGGCTCTCCCAACCTCCCAGCCCCCGCCCCTTCAAAACCCTCAGGTTGATTTTCAGAGTCCATAGTCTCTCATGGTTCATCTCCCCCTCCAATTTCCCTCAACTCCCTTCTCCTCTCCATCTCCCCATGTCCTCCCTGTTATTTGTTATGCTCCATAAATAAGTGAAACCGTATGATAATTGACTCTCTCTGCTTGGCTTATTTCACTCAGCATGATCTCTTCCAGTCCCGTCCATGTTGCTACAAAAGTTGGGTATTCATCCTTTCTGATGGAGGCATAATACTCCATAGTGTATGTGGACCACATCTTCCTTATCCATTCATCCGTGGAAGGGCATCTTGGTTCTTTCCACAATGACCGTGGCCATTGCTGATATAAACATTGGGGTACAGATAGCCCTTCTTTTCACCACATCTGTATCTTTGGGGTAAATACCCAGTAGCGCAATTGCAGGGTCATAGGGAAGCTCTATTTTTAACTTCTTGAGGAATCTCCACACTGTTCTCCAGAGTGGCTGCACCAACTTGCATTCCCACCAACAGTGTAAGAG